>NDXZ01019862.1:32286-42754 GCA_003055125.1 Paykullia maculata
CACACATAGAGAACGTAGTGAAGGGTATATAAGATTCGGTATAGCCGAATATAGCGCTCTTACTAGTTTATTTTCTGTTGAAATTAATTAATATATTTTATGTATTGCTTATGTATTTTTTTTTATAAATTTAATGAACTAGCTACGCTGGTGACTGTCAATTTTAAAATACTGATGATGGGTATAAAATATTCCGTACAGCCGAATATTGTTTTTTAAATGTTTTAAGTTGTAAGCCTTAGGCTTTCAGCTTCTTGTTGAGTTTTTAATAATGTCGAAATTAATTTAAATATTCTAAAGTTTTTAATTCTTAGTTATGCTTTTAGGAATAAAACGGGCATAATATCTTAATATTTGCGATTTCAACTTTTTTTTTTAAATTTTTAAACGAAAAAAAAATTGTAAACTTTGATTTTTAAAATCCCTAAATTTTGCCAAGTTGCTGCTGACATTTTTCGGCTTAATTTAAAAACAATTTTACAATAAATTGATCTGACACAGATACTTTTGCCTTTACTTATCATTCACCAACAAGATGAATAATATTGAAGAATTTGCCAAAAGAAAAAAAGGGAATTGATGACGATACAGAAATTCTTTACTCAGGTTTCCTTTGTTACGCTGATAGGATACAATTTTGTTTATTTTTTAATATTGAAATGATTTTGAAAAGTTAAATTTAGCTTAACACTTTTACGCTTACGTTAGCAAAACAACAAACACAGCAACAACTACGTTGAAAATAAACAAGGGTACTAACAAAAAAAATAAAATAAGGCTAATTCAACACGATGCCATTTAAACGAGAATAATGGAAATGTTTGTATGAATTTAGTTACATTTGTACATGTTAAAGTGAAAAAGAAAAAAAAGCAAAAGTCCTTTAAAACGTCAAGTGGCCTATTTACAAAAAGGTTTTTCTCTTTTTTTGTTTTTGTACTTTTTTGTATGTGCACAAAAAGGCTTGACTTGTTTTCCTGCTGTCTCATCCCTGCAAGTAATTTTTGCCGAAAATAAAAAAGAGCGCAAACAGATAAGTTTAAATTCATGGTACGTAATGAAATAAACTTTTAGAAAAGTGCTACCATTCTAAAAATTAACACTTTTTACCTTTTTTCATATATACAAATTGAGCTAATTTTCTATCTTTTTGTTTTTTATTTAAATTAAAAGGATAAGTTTTATGGATAATTCTATTCAAATTCAAAAAAATAATTTTCCTTTTTAAGCAAATTTTATTACTTTAAAATAACAAAAGTTTAATAAATAGTTATATCTATTTAAGTTTTTCTAATAATTTTTTTTTTTAAAGTCACACAACTATTTGCCTTTAAATAATACTTAATAGCTATACATTTTAGTACACAGTACGTCCAGTTTAGCGAGAAAGAAATCGGTTTTGGATGGTATAAAAATTAAATTTTGTATAGTTTTTTTAACGACAAATACCCAAAGTGTATAACGGTAAATAAGTTTGTTGTATATTACTGTATTGTACTTCTGAAAGCTTGTAAAATAAAATAAACTTTTTTCTGTAATATATTATGAGATTTACTTATACAAATGAGAGATATATTTAAAAAAAATCTTGATTTGCCCTTGATTTCCGTAAATAATTTTAGTTAATAAAAGCTCGACTAAAAAAAATATTCTAAGTTTTATTATACCTTTATAGTAGTCTTAAAAATATCTCTGTGATTGCATCTCAATTTGGTTACAATATAAAAAGTATCTGTAAAGCTGAAAAGTGAATGTTAAGTAACTAAAAGAAGTTAAAAATAAGTCACTATTTAGCTAAACTAAACGGCCATTTGTTGGTAGGTATAGAGTGAGTAAAAACAAACAATTTTGTGTAGGGTTTGCATGTTTAACTATAAGTAAGATCAAAATATTCACTTTTATGTTTTTAATATATATAAAATCTTGAAAAAATAAACCATAATTTTTAAGGTAACTTCCACAACAAACCGTGTTACATAAAAGATTCATGGCGGCGAGATTAATTCCGTAGATTTTCAATCGAACTAACTGCTACTTCTTTCAAAAATTTTAATGCATTTTAACTGAATCGCAATATCCTTTAATAGGTGCTAGTTTCAAGCATAAACATTTCTTATATTCTTTGTCTAATCTAAAAAAAATGTTAGCAACACTCTTTTATTTCAACAGGAAAATGTTACATTTTTAAGTTTTTTTTTAAAAATGAATATTTGAATGATTAATACTCTTTAATTAAAATACGTAGAACCTCATTAATAATAATTTTATAATATAATTAATTAAAAAGTCGTCACAGTAGACTTTTTTTATTATTTTTATGATTTAAGATAAGACTCTCGCACTAAGATCTACTGGATCTTCTATGAGACCTTGGGTTTTAGGAAAATATATGCAGTTAGAAGGCACCTTTCAAGAAACCTAGTCCTGCATATTCTAAGATACTGACATTCACAGGAGCCATCTTCCAATGTGTCCGGACACAGTTCACGAAATCTGCACTGTTGGGCATCAGCATTGTGATATCACAACCTTTGGTAAGCCATCGCTTAAGAACTCTCAAATTGCGTTTTCAAGTAAGAGTAGGTTCTTGGCTATTTTTACGACAGCTAAATAAACCATTTTGCCTGTTTCCAACCGGGACTTTTCTCCCATAAGCGGAACATTTTTAATCCAACCAATTAATTAGTACTTTCAACTTTAAATTTTCTAAAGTAGAGATTTTATGCAATAATGCGGATACATATATCTTCGTTTGGTCAATTGGTTTCCGGTTTCCACGAAAGAAACACCTGACATCCCGAGAAATCCTCGTTTACATAAATATGCACCACAGTGATCTAAATGTATATAATATAACAATAAATAACTTTATTTGCTTTATTTTTTATTCGGTTACTATTAAACCGTATAACTCCACTTGCAAACTCTAATTCGTACGTACATATGTTAACATGGGTTTATTTTATACGTTTTAAAGAGCTCATAGTTGATTTTATTTTTAGGCCATAGAAAGATTTTTTTTGTTTTTGCCAAGTTTGCTCTTTTCTTAACTGTTTCTTTTGTTTTTGCTTACTCTTTTCCTCTATATTGTTCTTATTTACTTTTTATAACACTTGAGTGGATCTTGGGCGTAGTTATTTAGCCAGCAGGTATACAGCAGATACCTGGTAATGGTAGTCAGCAGTGTGCAGTCGTAACAGCTGTTAAGGATTTTAGCAAAACTTTCATTGTTTTAAGCATCAGCGTATGTATGAATATAAGTACATATTGGTTACCACCTTGAAGGCATCTTGATATTTCTTTTTACTGCCATTTAAAAGTTTTTGTTGCACTTGGTTGTGAATGCGAGAGGTTTTATGAAAAGTTGGTTAAATTAGTAAAAAAAAATGGAACAGATTTGGGGAAAATAATTTTAAAAAATAAAATGAAACTTCAGAGCTGAAAATGGGTTTCTTATAAATCTTTATTTAAAAAAACACTTTAAATAAACTAAATTTTGTGTTAAAAACTGATTTGAAATATCTTTGAAATACACTTGTGTATAATAAAAAATATTATTTATATTGAAAAATCAATGTTAGAATCCGAAACTATATGCAATTTTAAAGCATAATATCCTCTGAATCATGATAGTGCGATACAGGAATCAAAAAAGAAAAGCCTTACATTTTTTTAAATTTTTACATGAACTCTTATATTAATTCACATATTTTTTGCGCTGGCGTATGATTAATATAATTAGTATTAAATATTTAGAAGAATTTGGAATAAATAAATTTTCATATTTGTTTTCACAAAATGTATTTTAATTTTAAATACATTTAAAATGTAATTTTTAACTGACAGTGGAAATTAAAGAACAAACTTACACCTTTAAATATATAACGGATTTTCTCACATTATACCTATCATTTTCCTAGCATCCCTCCATAGCCAAACCTAAACTGACATTTATTGAGTACAACAAAGAAACATTTTATAATAACTATTTGAAAAAAATTACCTTAATCACGTTCTATATTGTTAAAGTTTACTAACATTTACAACAACAATAGCACAGAAATCTCTACAACAAAACCATACACCTAAAGGTGTTTAAGTAGAAGTTTGACAAGTCATAATGACAAAGTACCTTCAGGTTATAAATTCAATATACACTTAATCAAATAACAATAAGGAAAACAACAAAAAAATTAAATTGAATACAAATACAATAGAAAAACAAAAATCAAAGAAAGAGCAATCTGAAATCTCTGTATTAAAAGCAAATAAAATAAAGTGATCAAAGTATTCATATACGTTTATGAGTCAAATAATATTCTCATTATTTTCATTTACTTCGGCATTTATACACACAATAGAATTTAAGAAAATATTTCAAGCAAAATCTTTTAACTTTTAAATGATGTTTTTTTTTATTGTTTGTTTGCAACAAGTCGGAGAAAGTGGTAACAAATTTCCTTTGTGTAGGGGACTTTAGTAAATCTCTAATAATATTTTTAAAGATACGGGTTTTTTACGTACGTGACCTTTGTACGCTTTTCAAGTGAATAAAAATAAAGAAATATTTTATTCTTGTTTACATTTTACTTAGAATATTTCTAGCTTAATTTTTGGTTCTATTATTCTATAATTCTATTTAAAGTAAGAGAATGTATCTTAAAAAATTATCCATCTTTCTGAATATATAATAGACTGAATACATTCGTCTAGTTGACTTTTTTGTCTGTCTGACTGTTGACTGCCAAGGCACTTTCAGCAAATAAGTGGGGCTACAGCATTTTTTTGCGTAATTTCTTCGAAAACGTCAATATTGGAATTTATGCTACTGCCAGTAATATTTACTTCTTAGAAACATAGAGTTTTTTAAAAATAAGAGTGTCGCGCACATGTGTCCGACGTGGCGCCTCCCGACTTTTTTTTAATGCAGTGCCATGTCGGACATATATGCATAACAAAAAGCACTCTCACAAAAATGCAAGAAATTTGGTTTGCTCTAAATTTTTTTATTATGTGCTTAATAAGCAAGAAGAGTTGATCGCCTTATATTGGTCCATAATCATTTTCTTACAAAATGGGGAAAAGGAAATTTTGATCGGATACTAATCAATTATTTTTTGAGCTGCGCCGAAACCTTTATTACAGAAATTTCTTGGGGGGCCATACATCATATTACTGCAATAAAACACTATTTAACGTCAGCTACTATTGTGTGACATGGCTAGAGAGAATGAAAATCGCGTTGGACATATGTGTCTGACGTGGCGTAAACAACATAGTGCAGTGTCACACATATGTGTCCGACGTGGCAGTCAATGTGTTAAAGTTAGTATTTGCTCTTATCGTCTTTTTTATTACTAAAGCGATGGTATTTAGCAATTGGCTCTCCAACTATTAGAGGCCCAATTTGAAGCGACGGTTTTGCTTTATAATCAATATCCCCATGTCGAAAAAACACCTTTACCACATTTCTTATCATGCTGAAGAAGTCGGCCTTTCCATGTGGTGTAATTTCTTATCTTTGGTCTATAAACTTAATACATGATTGCATTTTGCTTCAGTAGGGATAGTTAGAAAAAACCATACACTTTCACTTAAGTGATAGAAAAATGAAAACCACAGGTCATTCTTCTACCTTCTTTCCAAAACTCCCTTCAAATATGACAAATAAAAAAGCTAGTGATCCAAAATATTATACTTTATGGGGTTGCAAATCTATATTGTTGAAGTTACAAATACCCTTTCCTCCATGCGGTGAAGTGTTTAAAAATAATACATTTATTGTGTTAAAAATTTTAAACGAACAAATAAAGAAATCTAAGAAACAAAAAACAACAAAAAACTTAGTTTGTTTCATATATGTTCAACTTAAATTTATCGTGTTGAAAGACTGTGAAAACAAGAAACACGATAATGCAAACAACTAAATAAAGTCTACACACATGCTTGCAAGCAAGCGACGTAAAAGTTCTTGAAAAACTTATGAGAGTATTGTAAATAATCTAAGATCCTTGTGATGTATGATGAGCAAGTATGTTTTTCTACTGCATGTTTTACTATGGCTTAAACATATGTCTACTACTACTCAGAAAAATCCAAAAGAAAAAAATTTATCTCATATGTAATGGTTTTTCTTTGTTAACATTTTTTAACATCAAAAGAGAAAACAAAACTTCCAAACAAAAATTGCTAAAGTATGTTGTTTGACATTTTTTCTTTCTTGTGTTTTTTATTTGTTATTTTTCATTTTTATATTAAAAAGTTTTCCATTTAATAAGAATAAGACTACAGCCACCAGGATGTTTTTGTATTACATATTCAAATTAACAAGACTTTTTTAAGAAATCTGCATAAATATTTTTAGAATAAAAGCAAATATGCTTAATATATTTAACAATTTTCTATAAAATCGTTTAAAAGGAAATAATATTTAAAAAATGATGTCTGTGCACGTATACGAAAATATTTTTTTGATTTAAGTTTTTGTCAACATTTTAATACATGTTAGGAGTTATATGGAAATAAGAGTCAACAGTGGCTAATATCTGCAGAATTCACAATAAAAATTAATTTCAATGAATTTCATTTAATAACCAATATTCTTAAAGGTCTTGTGAACTCTTAAGTAATTTTCAAAAGAAATTCCAATATAGGAATTTGAACCACTAAAACAAACAACAGAAAAATCAGCACATAAGCATCGCCATAAAGCCACTTTTTAACATTTAAACTAAAAAGTAATGGCTCAGCTTACAATATTTAGGTCAAAGCCCTAGAAGCCTAGAAGAATATAAGAAAAATCATAAAAAATGGAAACCAGAATAAATAAGGCCCCAAAAATTGTGATTTTATTTTGATATCAAATTAATATAGACAGGCAGGTTAAACAAGACTTCAGTTAGGAATACTTGTCCTAAATTCTTTATTTAAATAATTTTTGAGTTAACAAAAGTTTTTCTCAAACATAAATTGCATAATTTTGCACTTTGCAGGCATCCTGACCTTTTTGTTATACTTTAGTTCATATTTAAAATTTATACAGTAAATCCTAACAGATTATCAAACGCATCTGTATTTTAATACCGACACAATTGTGGTATGTTAATATAACAAAACTTTTGTCTCAATTAAATATAATTTTCAAAGTATTTTAAAAGATTAAACAAATTAAATTTTCTTACCCTAAAAACATAATTTTGTTTGGTTGAATTAAAAGAAAAAAAAATCATATTCAATCATAAGTTTAGAAATATGTCAAATCCAATAAAAATAAAGACATTGATTTTTATGTGATTTTTTCTTTAACAATACGATTAAAAGTTTTATCTCATATTTATATTATTGCACACATTTTAACATATTTTAAATAAAAGACATTATTTTTCTTTTCATAACTTGTATAAAATGGCAATGATATCTGATATCATATTTAACATACAAATGAATGTCATTAATAGAAGTTAGAAGCAAAAAAAGTTATATGTATACATGCAAACATACATATGTATATATGCAAATATATCCAATTCAATGAAATGACAACCAGTATAGAAATTGTAATAGTTGTAAATGAAAAGCAAACTTTCTTTTTATAAAATAACCAAATGGAAGAAGAATTGAAAAAGCAAACTTTTTCAAATAAACTAACCACATGGAAGAAGAATTGGAAAAGACAAACTAAATATAATGAAATGACCAAGTTTTTGAATACAAATATTATCAAAGTAATAAATTAGAGATAGAGTGACAAATGTTAAAAGTAATGTTAAAGTTTAAATGTATGTAAAAAAATAAGAATTAAATAGTTTTATATACTGTGTCTTTTCTTGCATCTTACACTGTTTGTGTGAAACTGCAATTTATATTTAAAACCTTTTTGGATACTGGTTGCAATTTTTTCACACAAATGAGAGATTTTCTTATAACAAAAAAAAAAAAGTAAATTTTTTATATATTCAAAAATAAATAAATGTCATCTGCAATTTATATATGTTTTAATTGCTGTTATCAAATGTGTTGTAACACATTTATAAAAAGTCGTTTTGTGTTTTATCTTTGGAATTTTTTATAACCACATATCTAATATATGTTATACAATTATTTAAAATTGTATATATGTATGTATGTACATACCCAGTATGTTTTAAATATTAGTCAACTATTAAACTTCGTATTTACTCGTGTAGTATGCTTCTTGCCTAACCATAAGTTGTTAGCGTAAATCATTTGTAGTTGGCATCTCTTTAACGCACAAATTTTAAACAATTGACTTTTCGGCTGGTTGTTCTTTACAAAGACAGTCTACTTACTTAAGTAATATATTTTAAAATATAACCCACAAATTTAAAACAAATTAAAACTCATCTTCAACTCTACCATTGAAAAAACAAAAACTATTGTTTTAGCCAAAATATATAGTTCAGGCAAATAAAAATCGTTCATGTGTATTGCACTTAACAAATACATATAAATATTCGTATGGGTCTTATAAAAGCACAACAATATACATATTAAAAAAAAAACTAGGCCTTTGGCCCTTTTAAAAACATTTAAAACAAATTGAACCCTTTTAAAACTATAACAGTTGTATTTAAATATATAAATTTAAGTGTGTGTGTGTATGCGTGTTTTAAACAAGAGTGTCTAGACATACCAAAATAAAATGAAAAACATTAATAACCAGAAAAAACATGAAATGAAAAAAATCAATGACATAAATTTATGTTTTTTATTTTATTTAAAACAACAAATTTTATTGCTATTTTTTATATATCAAAATAAAAACGAATAAAGTTTTTATTTTTCTGCATTTAATGATAACATCACAGAGGCAGGGCTGGTAAAATTGCAAGTATAATGAATGATACAACAAACTACTTATTTAGTACCAAATTCAGAATTTTTTCTGATACTGTTTTTCCGAAAAAGTTTGTTTATTAACTGAAAATTGGAATATTTTATCAATTGTTTAATTTAAAAAAAAGTTTTTATTTCATAAATTCCTTTAGGAATTTAAAATTGAATTAAAATAAATTAAAATTTAAATTAAAAAAGTTCATATTTTTGCAAAAAAAAAAACACTTGTTTGATCTAAAGATCTATTTTTATGAATTTATTTCAAATAAAAAAATGTTTTAATATATAACTAAACTAGATGGACCCGCTCTGCTTCGCTACCCCACACTGGTTTTTCAAAATTTCTACTTTTTAATCAAGTAAATTTTATTTTAATCGGTTCAGTTTTTTACTAATTAACACTTCATGTTTTTGCCCCTATACGTTTGAATTTCAAAAAAGTACCGAAAATGTGTTCTCTATTCTTAGAGAAGTGACGAACGTAGCTTAAACTATGTATCTATGTTTATTGGTTTAGGAGTTATAAGGGACCCAAAAAAGTACCGAAATATAAGTTTTACCCGTTTTTACACTTAGGCCCTGAAATTTGAAAAAAGTACCAGACACCTGTTCGATTATTTTTTGAATAGAGTACAATGCTTTTAAATTTTGTTTGTATCTTATCCAGTTAAACAGATATAAGGTTATTGATTTTTCACTTTTTACCCCCTAAATATTTCAATTTCTAAAAATCCCTTCTTAGTGGATCTACAGTCAAACTTTCAATATAGATATGTTATAAATAATAGGCTGTATAAATAAAAGACATAAACATATTCTTAAACCAACTGAGAAGGAATCTAGATATTTGGTACAAAGTGTACAACTTTAATGTCGTACTTATACTTTTTAAGCCCATTTATTAACACCATCCCAATAGAAGTACCAGCAAACTCTTCGCTTGTCGGTATAAGAATATTTTTTTAATTTAATTTTTTAATATCATATTTTTAAGGATTGCAGCATTTAATTTTGTTAAAAGCTTTATTTAAAAAAAAAAAATATATGGAAAATGAACCATAATAAAATAAAATAAAAAATAAAAATTGAAGAGTAAACAGAATAGTAAAACAAACAACATCAAATTTTTTTGTAGAAACAAACTAAATTAATTTTAGTTTTTTAACGACCTTACGAATTTAAATATGTATATTTTGATATTTTGTAAAATAATAATATAAATAATAAAAAAGTTAATTTATTTTCTAATTAAAATATTTACTTTGTATGAAAAATCGGATGTCAAAATGAAGAAATTTAAATCATGCAACGATTTGGGAAAGATAAATAAAAACATATATATTTTGCAATTAGTTTAATTGTAACAAAGATGATTTATTATTATTATTGTTTTACTATATTTCATTATATTTTTTTTTTGTATTATTAGTTTTGTTTAAAGCATTATTTACTTTTGTTCACCACTATAATTTTTATTTGTTTAATTTTGGTAATTACAGTTTTATTTTTTTTAAAGTATATTTTAATATTTTTTGTTGTTATTTTATTTTTATAAACGTCAATTGAGTTATTATACCCTTCACACACACACACGTGTGGTAAGGGTATATAT
>NDXZ01019866.1:0-12802 GCA_003055125.1 Paykullia maculata
GATACAAAATATGAAAAGTTATTATTTATTGAACAATTCACTATCGACTCAATGGTAAGTTAATAACTTTAAAACGAAAGAGGTTTTTTTTTGGAAAATATTACGAGAAGCAGATAAATTTAAAAAAGATAAACCCAAAAAAGCTTTAAATGTTTTTGGTAAATTTCGATCTCACTTAGATCGTGGTAAAAAATATAAATATCGGCGACAATCAATCACCATATTCTATTATTCTATTTCCTAAAAAACTGTAAGTAAAATAGATGATATTTACATCCAACACTAAAATAAAGTTTAAAGAGTAATGATGATCAAACAGCAGCTGTTTTCAAAAATGCATTCCACCCGGCTAGTGTCGGGAAACTAACTTTTTTAGAATATTCTTTATCACAAACAAAATTAATTTTTGCATAATGGAAAAATTTAAAAAATAAACTTGAGCCAGAAAAAATAGTAAAACGGTTTTTTATATAACGATTTTTAATTAGAAACCTATTTTATATAAGAAGCTTAAAAAATATTTCTGTAAAAATAAGTTCCTTTTAAAAATCATAAAAAAACAAACATTTATGTCTTTAAAAATGTTTTCGGCAAAGAAAAGAGTTACTTTTGTAGATATACCCTACATAGTCATAGGTTTAAGGTGTTTGTGCTGATGGTTATATAGCCACGAAAATTCCACACCCATCTTAAATTAAACCGATCGAATCCGATATCCGTTCGTATGTCCATTTCGAATATATATTTAAGTTAAATTTGGTGCCACATATTGTTTTTTTTGCCTAATAACGAACTCGACCTTAACGTTTATAACCTATAAATATTTGCATTTAAATGAAATTCAACTAAAACTAGTTTTATATTATAGCAAAAGTGCTGACCGAATTTTGCTGCAATTTAATTTAAGACCAAAACTTACATTTAAACAAAAACTAACAAAACCAATTAATTTTATGTAAAGAAACATATCTATCAAGTTATCTAATGGTTGGTCCATAATTGATTTTAGAGTTCCATAGTATTTTACTTTGGCTGACCTCAGCTCAAATAATTTTATATTTTATGTACTGTAATGCTGGGAATTATATGGTCGGCTTAACCAGCTATAACTTACTTACTTTTTTATTCTGAAAAATCTGTTTGTCTTGAACCCTGTTTTTAATAAATTGTTTTTTTTTTCTTTTTATTTAATAACGCACAAACACTTTTGCAGCTACAAAATGATATTTTAAATTTATACGTTAAACTTAAAACGTTCCAAATAATCTACAATCATTGTGAAATATACGACTGGGTTCACAATAACTTCCTCTCCAGTAAGCGGCAAAAGCAACTGCAACCAATGCTGTTGCAACACAAACATAAATCTTTGCCCGACCACTTGGGTATTTTGCCAAAAGAATGTTTGCAACAGTATAACGATGCAGCATCGTCAGCAGCAGTATATGGGCATGGCGAGAGTAAAAGCGGTATTTTCGAATCGTTGGTAAAACACATTGTCGTAAAGGGTTGTGCTGAATTATTCAATGTTTCGATGCTAATGAAACTGGATGACGATGAACATGCTGGCATGAGTGTTAGTCATACACGTTTGGTACTTGAACAAATTGATGAGAAACGCAGTTCGGTGTATAAAACGAAAATATTTAATCTGCTATTGAATCAGCGTCACTGGAGTGTGGAACTTATGATTGAGTCCCTCTGGTGGTCATTGGGTAATTCCATAAATGATACCAACAACTTGAAGAAATCCCATTCGCCGGGTTCTCCTTTCTTTTTGGGTGTTAGTTTAGTTAAATTAAGTTCCTATTCAAATGCCACAAAATTAGAGATATCCATTCACACATTGCGTACTGAGTACAGTATGACTTTGGCAAATTTCGTTGTGAAAAGTGTTAATTGTATCAAACAATATGGTGGCCTTAAAGCGGAAGGTAATACAGTTAAGCTTAAGCCGTTACAAGCTGCGGAACCACATGTTAACCTTTTGGTTTCAGCTAAAATCAAAGATATTACCGCCTATTTTGTTAATCATCATAGGGCATGTTTACTTTTAAGTTTTTCGGAAATAACTTTAAGCCGGTCTCATCAGATTTCCCATTTAAAAGTGGAAGATTTTCAAATGGCCATAATGCGTTCTTTGACAGCTTCTTCCTTGTGCCTAAATGACTTCACAGATATATTTGCAAATTGTAAACTAATACGTTTGGAATATGAAAAACTGGAAATTAAAAGACCGAAATTATCAGTTTATATACCGGGCAATACAGAGGCCATATGGAATTCAAATTTACACATGCATATCCTTACTTTGGTACGTGATATGCAAGAGTTAAAATGCGCCTTAGCTTTGCCGCAACGAGAAAAATCTCCTAGTCCAACCAGCATCAAGGCCAATCAATACACTGATCCGAATAGCAAAAGATTAATTATAGAACTATCGGCGGAACGTAGTACAGTGTTTGAAATTAAATTATCGGATCGCCATTCTATGCAGTGGTTTGTGGAAAACCTATTCTTCAGTCACAAAGAGGGCAATTTTATTTCAGCTGAAAATATTTTCATAAAAATCGATGATGAGCACATTTTTACCTTAAAAGATGTGGACGTGCACTCATTGGCCAAACTGGATATGTTGACTCATGAAAGAGCTAATTGTGAGGGTTTCCTTTTGCCTACCAATAAGGTTTGGGTGACCACTATAGGAGCATTTAAGGTAGGAAAGGAATAAGTTAAGATATACCCACATACATATGTAAGTGTAATAACTTTTTTACATCTATTTCATTTAATAGGCCATTTTTCCTTATGACCATGATTTCTATGATGCAGTGCAAAATCAATTTGTCTCACATTTCAAATGGCTTAAGATGGTGCACAATTATAAAAAGAAATCGTTTACAGCAAGTTCTCCGTTACCTAGTGATATCGTAATACAGGTCAGTAGGTTTCTTTTCAAACAGTGCTATTCAGGTTAAATATAAGCAATCTTCCTTCATATGTGTTAGTTATATTTACTCTACTAGAGAAACTTGCAATGAAAGAATTAAAATAAAAATAAACTCTCTCAAACGAAAGTAATAAAATGTTTAAACAAAATTGTTAAAAATGATAATAAACAGTGGGATTGGTTGCATTAAAAATATTAATAAATAAATATATTTTGAACTGCTTCTGATGGCAAATTATATTACCAATGAAAATGTAATATAATAAGGTTAACAAATGAGCAAATCCTGCGTGACGCACGCTACATTCGTACGCGTTTTTAGATTAAAATATAAGAAGAACGGGAAGTAACCTTTAAATTGGTGTGTGTTTTCGTAATTTTTAGCGAATTTTGCATAATAAAGCACAAAACACCTAAATCCTTTTAAGAAAGATGAATATAGGAGAAATCTGAAATAACTTAATTGGAGGCAAAAAAACTTGTAGTTTTTTTTTAACAGCCGTGAACCCATAGTGACGCACGCTACATTTTTTTCAGTAGAGTAATTCCATGTTATTTTTACCAGATGGTTTCTGATTTTGATAAAATTTTGTGAATGTATGTAGTAATTCACGTATATATTAAAAACGGTTTTATTTTTTTTTTTTAATTTTGATAAACAATGGCAACCCGGTAGCTTTGAATTATTTAAAAATATTGCTGTGGAGCCTTTACTTAAAAGGTCATAACTTTTGTTGTGTTTGAGATTTAAAAAAATTTATTTTTGATTACAATTGGCAAGATGTCAAGGGTTAAGAAATTAATTAAAAAAATTTTTTTTTTGTAAATAATAAATTTAAAAAAAATTTTTTTTTTATTATTAAAAAAAATTACTCCAAATTTTTTTAATAACTTTTATACAAAAAGCTATTTATATGATATTTTTAGAATGTTTTCGATGTATTAAAAAATATAAAGATGCATATTTTTATTACTTCGTCATACAAATTTCATTGGCTTTGTCACAACACATTTTTTTTTAAAAAGTTGTCAAAGTTAGATGGGAACATAGGAAAAATGCGAAACAGAGCTTCCAGTAAAAATGAATGAATGTATTTTTGTATATTTTAATGTTTTTTTAACTCTCTCCAATAACAATTGCAAATGCAATTTTTACAAGAACTCAAATTGTGACGCATTTTTTTTTATTGTAAACATTTTACCTTTTTATTTGCTTAAAAGCAGAATATGAACTTGATTTAAAAATATAGAAAACTTAAAAAAAAAATGTTTATTCTACTCACACACATAAAAAAAACCTCATTTTCCGTGACGCACGTCAACGCAGGCACCTGACATTTCATACCTAATTTTAATCTTTCCAAAATAGTAAACAAAAAATTATTTTACTAAAATTGAATGAATAAAAATATGGCTTTCGATCGGACCATCTATATTATCACTAAAGTAATGGTTTGATCACCTAAAAAAATTGTAATTTCTTGTATAATTTTAAGAGACCTGAGGTAGGGTAGGATTTGGTAATAATTTTTGTATTAATAGTCATCGAAATAAATATTTTTTCTTTTATTTATAAAATTAAACATCTGATCTAATATTTAATTGAAAAAAAATTGAGTTAAATTAATTTGAAAAATTTTTGCTTGGTAGACTGTTTCTAGGATTTGCCCATATGTCTTTTCCGTTCGATGTCTTTGCTTACGATAAAAGTTAAAGATCAAAATCTATGAATATTAAACCTGCACAATGTTTCCTTTGTTTAATTTAAAATTTAAAATCGAAAAATATGCTTGAACGAACCATTTTTAAATTTCGCACATATGAACAGAGATTATAGATGCATTTCTTTCTTTGAATTTTAATAGTTTAATTAAATTTTTTCTTTATTTAAGATTAAGGAGTTTCTCTTGGAAATAAGTGATGATCCTTTTGAAGTTAAACTGCGTGATAATTATGTTCTTTTAGTGGATGAATATTTGGAGGGCCTTAAGCGTAAGACTCTATTTGATAAAAAGATAGCGGAAATATGTTCGAAAACTTTGCTGGTGCCTGCAGGCACAATTGAAACGCTACATGCTACGCTCGTTAAAAAGAACTCAGAGATTTATATACAACGCTCAAAGAAAATACGAGAAAGTGGTCCAGTGCGTACACGTTTGCTGGCTTGGATAATGACCGATGTGGAAATCATGGCTATGGCTGATCCTTCGATACATGGCACTGCCAATGTTACACGTATTATGCGGGAAATTGATTTAGAAAGTCCGTGGCCAGAAGAGGGTTTGGAATTTACTACTTTGTGGTGTCGCAATGTTCACGTCAGCTGTTCGGAATGGAAATTTATGCTAAGAGACTTTCCCCAACCCATGTTTTATGTAAAGACAATGAGTTTATTTGGTATATTGTGTGGGGCCGAGCAGGCTGCCTCGAAAAGGGCCAAACGTGATGTTTTCATAGAGGTGGGAGAGCCCTTTGGCGCAGATGTTGTGCAGCGCAGCATGACTGCCTTAAAATTCTATCATGATTTCAATTGTGATTTGGAATTTTGCAGCTATGCTTTTGGTCCTTGCTGGGAGCCAGTGATGGCTCAATGTAATTTGAGTTTTGAAAAAATTTCCGCTCCCTCCAAAGATCCCAGTCCTCCTTTACCGTTCTGGGATAAAATGCGTCTTTTGTTTCATGGCCGTTTAACAATGATTGTAAAACAATTCACGGTGCTCTTGCATGCTTCACTCGATCCCTACAATACCACCGAAGAAATGGAGCTGACTTGGAATAACGCGGGCATAGTGTGGACAAATGCAAAGATTATGTTTAGGGGAGAACTGAATGTTACCGTACGTACAGCCTCAAGATATGATGATTGCCGCTTGCTTCACTTTCCCCACTTGAAATTGACGTTTAAATTAAATTGGGTCTGCTTGGCTAATCCAAATGATCATTACGCCATTATGCCCTGTGCTCCCGACAAATTACCCGAATACTCTTCCAATCAGGTGCATGATTCTTTTAGGGCTTTTCGTTCCATCAATCTTAACATATGGATATCATTTGAAACTAAATCGAAACCGGGCTTGGAAATTGAAAGCGATATACCCAGTTTGGTTTTGTATGGCAGTACTCTCAGATGGTTTGAAAGTTTAAAGCTGATATTGTCTGGTGTCACTAGACCTACAAGAAGAGGTCCTGTGTTTAACAATGTGAGACCGCGTAAAAAGCAATTAAGTCGCCACTACAAAAAAGCCAATCTGCAAATGAGCTTACATCGTTTTCAGGTGCTCTACTGGATGTCTCATGCCCGACACAAAGGTTTTCAACTCAATGGTGGGCGTGTGTCCTTCTGTTCTGAATATCTTCTCTCCTTGTCACCCATCGATGATGGTCTTATACACAGACCAAGATCCGATTGGTCTACTATTTACATGAACTGTGAGTTAAATGATGCTGAGATTTGGCTTAAAAGTGTTGAAAACGGAAAGTTTGACAGTTCATCAGAGAACATTGCTAATGCTGACAACTGTAATAAAGTACGTTTTTATTTCTTAAGTGTTGGTCGTGTTTCGTATGGTCGCGAAGCTCTAATACAAACTGGCAATGAGGAAGAGGCAAATAAAATAAAATTTACCACCCCTACCCACAAATTGGTTGTGTATGATTTAAAAGGTGCTTGGACAAAGAATAATCGTGATGTTGCCTTTGCCTTATTCGACTCTTTTATGAAGTCGCAGAAATTGAAAAATAATCTCTCTACAGAGGCTGTGAAAAGTTATCGAAAGGAGGGCAATTCTAGTCTTATAAAAAATAAACGAAGCGACAGTACGATAGCGCTGCCAAGCAATTCTGGAGAAGTGTTACCACGTAAGTATTAAAAATGAAGAAAGAAATTAAATTTTTTTTTAATAGAGTTGTCGGTAAAATGTTTATTTTAAAGTTCTTCAATGAAAACACAAAAAAGAAAATTTTTGGGAAAAATCGAATTTTTGTTTCACAATATTGAATGATTAAAAGCCGACTATGACTATGACTATGTTGCTTTAAATCTAAGGCGCACTTTTTCTATTTTCAGTTGCCAACACCAACACAACGATTAAGAAACCCCAGCCTGCTAGTCATGCTACTGCAATGTTACAGCAACTAATAGCCGAAGCAGATCACAAGTTTAATGTATACAGTGACGATCAGAGCACTCAATCTAGAGAGCTACAATTGCAGGGCCTACAAGCCTGTTCCGCACAAGATGTCATACACGAGAATTGGTCTATATCTTTGGTTAATTCACAAGTCCTACTTAAAGGTTCCGAAACATCTGGTTATGTCATTATTAGTGCTGCCAAAGCGGAAATTTTACAGCGAGTACATCGACCTGTTTGGCGAGACCGTTCGCTAGTATCGAAGACCACTTGGAAGGGTTTATTGGAATGCATGCAGTACTATGCCACTGTTAGTGCCGGAGAACATGACTCTTTGCTAGAACGTGAAATAATGTGGTTAACTGTGGACAATATACAAGATAAAGATGATGCAGTTATAAATGATCTACCCGACATACCGCATTTGGTGGGTAGTGGTCGCAGTGTGGGTGGTGTGGTCTCCGAAACGGTGGGAGCCTCATTAAGTGAAAATGCCGGTGAAAATCAGCCCATACAATTGCAGCGTATTGTTTCCCGTTGTAAATGTGAGTTTTTCTACGTTAGCTATGGTGATACCATAGATCCCACTACCATAACTGATATGCCGCCTCCGCCTTCGGAAGAGACTTTATCGCCCTGGGAAAGACAAGATGATCCAGTCGATGCTTTCACCCTAATGCATCATGATTTAGATGTTTGCACAAATTCTCTGCAATATGCCATGATTTTGGACATTGTCAATAACCTATTGCTGTATGTGGAGCCACAGCGAAAGCAGGCTTTAGAAAAATTAGCCAGAATGCGTTTCCAACTACAGCTGCACTCGACCGAAGATCAAAAACGTCCCATACAACAAAAACAAACATTGATTAGAAGTTTACTCATGAAAATACGTTCTTTGGAAAAAGATATTCATTTCATAAGCCAGCGAGCCGATGAAAGTGACACTATGGAATGGAAGTTGGAGTATGATCGTGTTCAAAAGCACATAAGAGACAGCAAAGAAGAATTAAATACGCTCAGTGAAGAATTGGACATGATGTTGTTGTGTTACAAAGAGACGCAGCTATCGCAGTTAAGTAAAATCTCTAATATACTTTCGGACAAAACGGTCAGCATTGTGAGGGCCAATGAAATTTGTTTTAAACGAGCCCAATGGCGTCTAACGGAAACAGACGGCCAGATAGGCATTGCAGATTTGGTGCTAAGCGGTTTCTTGTATACGAAAAAATCCAAAAGTGATGACTCCGTAGAACATCTGCTAGAGTTGGGCAACATACGCATGAATAACTTAATACCGCGCGAAATATATCGGGAGGTTTTGGTGCCCACCGAAATACAAAAGGACATGCCAGTCGATACGCATAAACGTGTGTTGAGAGTATTTTGTCGTGAAAAACCACCCGTAGGCGGTATATCAGTTAAAGAACATTTTGAAATAAATGTGGCTCCCATTACTATTGCCATTACTAAGAAATTCTATTCGACTATGCTGAAGTTTTGCTTTCCCGATCGTGATGCCTCCGAAACGGAAGCTGTAGATGATATAGAGGAAAACTCTTCAAGTTCTTCGTCGTCTTCGAATTTACAGTCGAAATCTGCAAAAAAACCTTCAAAACCAAAAAAATCCTCCAAGGATTCAGAGTTCTATGTTAAAATCGAAAAGGATGATGTGGAGAAGATGAAAGAACGGGCCGAAAAGAATAAACTATTTATCTACATTAAAATACCCGAGGTACCTGTGCGTGTTAGCTATAAGGGTAATAAGGAAAAGAATCTAGAAGATATAACCGACTTCTCCTTGGTAATACCCACACTAGAGTATCATAATGTTACATGGACCTGGTTAGATTTATTGCTGGCCATGAAATCGGTTAGTCGCAAAGTGATTTTGTCGCAGGCGATCAAACAAAAGTTACAAATACACCGACGTCCACCGACCACCAATCAAAGTGAATTCTCTTCACCGCCCGAAGAGGACAAGGCGATAATGTTGTTTGGTAATCGTTTGGCGGTAAGTAAATCATTTTCCAATTGTTAACTTAATTGTTTTTTTAATTTTTCAAATTCTTTCTTACCAGGGTGAAAATCGCAGTCAACGCAAAGGAGTCTTTAAGTTTTCCTCAAGTAACAAATGAAATGTTTGCAAAAGTATTAAATTATTTAATAATCCTAATGATATATTAATAATTTGTTAAATTAATTTCCATTTATCATCTTTTTTGTCTTTAAGTATTTTATTATTTATTAAAAAATACAATTTATTGTGTTACTGCTGTGTGTGTCTTTTAAGTTTTGAGAGTTGAAATAAAACTTTATAAATTTGATTACTCTACAATTGTTTTTCATTTAAGGTTTTTTGTTCTTTTTGTTTAAATACAAACAATGAATTATTAAACTACTTCTTAATATTAAACGAGTTAAAAATATGTCATTAACAAGATAAAAAAAGTACACAAAAGAAATAAAAAAGAAATTCACTCAACAGTAATTAAACAGGGGCAAATTACGGCACTTGATATCGATCGAAACTTTGTTTGAACGTGCGAGTTTTCTTTGCTTTTGGTATAGATGTTTAGAATTAGAATTTTTTATTTTCAATCGATATCGGATGCCGTAATGTGGCCTCAGGTTTTTAAGTTGTGGCTTCTAATAAAAACAAGTCCATTAATTGAAATGAATTTAAAAAAAAAATATTTTTAGTTCAATTTATTTTACTTTTAATTAAAAAAATCAAGTAACGTTTAAAATAAAATTTAAAAAAAAAAATAGTTTTTTTAAGCAGATTTAATAAAAAAAACACAAAACAACTTTCTTACCTAAGCCTGAACTAGAGATTAAAATTAAATTAATTATAAAACCCCTTTGCAAATATTGTTTAATTAAGATTTAATTAATAAAATAAATAACTAACATTTAATTATTAATTTCTTTATACAAATTTTACAAAATTTGTTAATAAAAAGGGAACAGGGAAGTAATTAAAAAAAAAGAGAATTTAAATATTGCTGCTAATTAAAGGTATATTTTCTCTAATTATAACTTCCAGGTTGACTGCCTCGTTATTGTTTTAAGTTGTAAATCATTTCATTTGATCTGTTGCTTTAACGGTGGCTACAATAATAAGAAATGTTAAACAATTTTAAAGTGAAAATAGTTTGTTAAATAATAATTAAGAAAAGGGTTTTATTATAAAAAACTTTATATGAAAAATTTAAATGAAATAATAATCGTCCATATAAAATTAAAATTACGATTTAAAAAGCATGAAAGACTAAAATCACTTACCAATATAAATACTTTTTTGGGTATTGAACGTTGCACCAGTTCTGCTAACAAATTATTTTGGGTTTCATCTTTTGTGGGATCGGCCTGGGTGTTGTAGGCCAGTGTAAGTTCAGGTAAATTTTGCCAACCAACATATAATGGATACAAATTGTAGACAAGTTCCTTTTCACCAAAAGCAAATATGGAAATATCAAGCTGTAAGAAAATATAGAAGCAAAAAATGTACAAAATTATGTGGCAGAGCAATCAATCGCTCTAGTTCAATATTCGGATTTGTTGTTTAAAACAAATTTTAAATTAATGCAATCAGAAAATGATAAATTCAGACCTTGCGAACAAAAAAAATATTGCAACTGAAATGTTATGGATCTATTGTGGATTGCAGCCAAACTTCAAATTTAAAATTGACAAATTGACATCTCGTCAGCTAATTATTATTTCAACTCACCGACCATTTAATAAAAAAATTTAGTTAGAAGTTAGGATTTTATATATTTTATATTTGTACCCTTTACTGCAGGTGTCGAGGGTATACATTAGGGTTGGGCAAGTAACATCGGTATATCAATATTTGGTTATGTTTTCAAAATCAATCGATATATTTTGTCGATATTTTACTTTGCAATATATCGATATATCAATATTTTTTTTTGCAACTTATTTCGATATTTTTCAACTCTGTTTTTGTATTTTATGTTATTAATTTGTAAAAAAAAAAATCTCGTTGCAGTCTTTATTTAATTAAATTCCATTAAAGGTATTTGCAAGTCTTAAGCAAAGACATTTTATTCACACCCGTTACTCCTAAATGTAAAAATTGAAAATGTTTATATACAGTTTCCTAGGTGGGGTATATTTAGCGTTAGCTGTTCTATTGTGTACAACTTGTGGATAATATTTTGATTACATTGTTTTGTTTTCCAACGTATTTTTAACAAAGCATTAACCATGTCTAGTTGTGTGTATCCAGCATTTCATGCCGGCTCTTTCTAAAGTCACCGTTAGATATTTAGTTTGTCAGGCTTCCTCAGTGTCTTCGAAAAGAATAGCTTCAGCGATAAATCTGACAGTACCCGATAGTAGAAGCCGTTTGACAGGTGATCCCATTGAACAGATGCTTCTCCTTATGTCAGTATCTGATAATTACAGGCTCAATTAAATTATTACAGCGCCTTACTTCGTAGTTTAACCAAAAATATAGTTTTCTGTATTATATGTTTCTATGTAAACCATTGAACATCAATAAAAAATTACTTTTTATACCCTTTACACATGTGGCAAGCGTTTTCCAAAATTAAATCTCAGAATGCTATTGATTATTTAACATCTGCCTTCAATGGGCCAAGCAAAATAGAAAAGCCTTAAAAGATATTATGTTTCTTTAAAATCTTGGTGATATTGCAGTGCAGAAAAATATTTCATGCAATAAAACACAGTTAAAAATTTTAGATTTTTTTGATTGATTTTTTTACATTTATGTTTAAGAATTCAAATCTGTATATCCGTTATATATTAGAATGTGTATTTTTCATTTATTTATAGTGTTTTTTAAAATAAAATTAATAAGTAAAAAGCATAAAAGAGAATTAGCGCCCTAAAAAATTGAGACTTGGCCATCGCAACAACCTTAAGCGTTAAGCGAGGTTGCACTGTATTTGTTGTAAGTCATGCCGTTTGGGGTATTTCTAAATAAAAAATTTTTCTTTCGAGATATAAGCAAAATTTTCTTTTTTTTACACAAAAATTATTAAAAAAAAATTTACTTATTGACCCAGAATCAGCAAAGATATGAGCGAAAAACCTATATGGACTAAAATTAATATCATAAAAATCAAGTTTTTCAAGGCTTTAAATATTTTTCGATTATGTGAATACATACGTACCTACATACGTATACATATATACACATACATACATAAATACTTGTAGTAAAGGGTATAAAATATTTGGCACAGACGAATATAGCGATCTTACTTATGATCTAATATTCTTATTCTGAGCCAAAGTTTCATTGGGTAGACATTTTGACTTAAATTGGTAGCTAAGCACTTCAAAAATGTCTATGGAGATTGTTTTTAACATTGATTTTGATCCTAAAAGACCGGAGTTATAGTTCTTTCTTTCTAGATTTTATAACTTGTTACAGAATTTACATTTTTAATGCGATTTTTTTTTTGAATTGACATGATTTTATAGTTGTATTGAAATAGTTTCATTAACTATTTAGGCCTAACGTTATTCATGTCAATAAAACACTTTTTATTACATGTTTACCCAACGTTACGTCAATTTTTTGTTGACTTTGAGGGTTCCGTAAAGGGTATTGACCACATAACATGTACATTTAATATAGAGTTTCTAAACATAATTTAACAATTTAAAAACAAAAACAAAATTTTTTATATTAAATTAAATGTCACCGTTGAAATTTTTC
>NDXZ01019866.1:12964-24246 GCA_003055125.1 Paykullia maculata
ATATAATCTAAATTGGACAAATAACAAAATAAACAGACATGATTTTAGTTTTCGATTAAGTCATCTTATTTGCAATTTTGCAATCTCATTTAAAATCATATCCGTAAACATTTTTTTTAATATTTTTCAAAATATCACTACAAAGGTAGATTCAAAAGGTGACTACAACTGATCAGCTGATTAAAGCAAATGTCAAATTCAAGGTCATAAAAAATACAGAGGAAAAATCCCCTCCTATTTGCAGCCAAATTATTTAATCCATCTTGACCATTATCACATCGCACTCACCTGTTTATGACCGGAACATATGAAATTATCCGTATTGCTTATACTTAACGTTGCTATAAGATGAATCACTTTTGGCGTAGGATTTTTCAAAATTACTTTAAATGTCACTGGCATTTTTACAAACATTTTCTCCTCAATAGAACAGTAGATATTTAAGGGAGGCTCTACAATTGCCAAACCGCTTATTATAAATTTTGATTCATTTTCCTCTTTGCCACCCGTACGACGCCATTTTATGCAATAGAAACCGAATACAATTTGATTTGAAGATTGCAAATTTGACGATGAGTGATTTTGATTAGCGGCATCCGTTAGCACTGAAGCCTTAAGGAAACCTCTTAAATGACCCGTTGCCTGAATAGCATCCATAACTTTGTTGTAGATTAAACGAGTAGTTAAATTTTGTTTAGGCGCCTGCGCCATGTTTTCATCCGCAATATTGTTATTATTATTGTTAATGTTGGTTGCTAAAGGAGCATTAGGCGATTTGCCATCATCGGATATAGTAGATATACTCATATTGGAAGTTTGGCTAGACACCATGAGAACATTCGAAGACGCACTATTATTTATTATTGTCATATTTGTGGGTAATTTACCCATAAGACTTTTGTTCATATGACTGGAGGATAAAACATTTAAGGCTGCACCAGCATCTGTTGTTTTCAATAGATGTCTTCTCCATGTTCGCAGGCGATTGAAAATGTTCGATTGTACTTCGTTTTTGGCGCGATCATAATCCTTAGCCGTAATCCATTCTTCGCTGGTGTTGTTTGTGCGCAAAACTATAACATCTTCAAGTTTCTCACCACGCTGGTAGGTGTTGGTGAATTTTTTACGTTTAAAACTATAAGTTGATTGCGCTAAATTATGATCCTTTAAAAAAAAAAAAAAACAAACAAATAATATTTCAAAAACATTGTGATAAATTTAAAAACTTTGTTTTACTTACACATATGAAATAAGTTTCTAGTATATCTATTTTAAAATCGGCTTCAACTACGAGTCCGGCACGAAACAGAAAATTCTCACCTCGATAGATTTTCGTTAGAGGCATTCGGTTAAGTGTATAAAATTGGCCTTTAAATTTAAATTCAGCATCACAACGTACACTTAATATGGAATCCTGGGTTTTGCGCAAACTATTTTCATCTAAAAATTCCAGATGTATCGGTGTTATGATGGGCAGCGGTGTTAGTATTGCTTGATTGGATGTTAAGTTTTTGGCTGCTAATGTCGCTTCCGGAGATCCATCCGTACTACTGGGTGTCGTTGTGTCATTTATCATTATTGCTGTGGTAACTTTTGGTTTCAACACATCTGTTGTGTAGCAAATTTTTTGTTGCAACGTTATTGTTGTCTCGACCAAACTGAATACATAGAATGTGGCGGTATTGGAACTTTGCATTGATAATTCTCCAATGTCAATTTGTATACTTGAATGGAGTTTTGACTTATTCGGATATAAATCTGCAGTGAGGAACACTGCAATTATATAAAGAAGGTAGAAATAAATAAAAAATGCAGTTACGACACACCTTTTTTAAAATAAATTAAAATTATTTATTGCATAAATCTTTTTAAAATCAAGCACTTTATATTGTTCTTTAGCAATTTTGCGATAATTTTCTAAAAAGTGTCGCTTATAATGAAATGCATAACTGTTGATTCTAAGTTCATTTTAAATTACAATATTGGCCAATTAAGTACCTAAGAATACTTATAAAAGCTTCATAAGTACATAAATATATGCATGTATGTTCAAATTTATCTAAACTTTCATTTCTGTGTACAGCCAGAGAAAAAATATGTTTAAGTAATATGATCACAGGCTATTTAAATATTTTATGATCACTGAAAACATTATATAATTGCCACAAACATATTAAAGTTGTAGTAATATTTTACGCCAATACCAAGATCATATACATATATATGGTTGCTAGAATCATTATGTGTTTGTCTTAACTATAAACATGATTATAGATAATCAAAAATATGTTGTTCTTAGATGAAAACCAAAATCTAAGAGCAACATATTTATGAATGTCCGTAAGCAAGACAAACAAATAATGATTCTCGAAACCATATATATGTACATATGATCTTAATGTAAAATATTTAGTCATATTTTACATTAAGATAAACAATAATATATTTGTGACAATCATGAATATGATTTCAGTGACCATATTTAATTTTTTTGTGATCATGTTCCGTAACCATACACAACCATGTTTTTTGTTTGCGTGTATACATATGGGCATATCCTGCGTGACGCACGCTATATTCGTACGCGTTTTTAGATTAAAATAAAAACATTTTTTGGTCATTCAAAAGAGATACCTTTAACTTTAACGTAGTGTTTAGAAGGATTTTATTTGTACTTTCGATTGGCATAAAACATAGGCTGACTTCATAAACGCAGTTTGCAATGCAATAAAGCAATGTATAGTGTTCATAAACACAGTAGACTTAGTATTGGCAATGCCGCATGTTCATTATTACATGGCAACCCATTTCAATGCGCAGTATTTGTCGAATTTGGGCATTGTTTTCATTTGTGATTCTTTATAAACTTTTCTTGACGTTTAAATTTTTAATTAAAATTTTTACGATCATTGTTTTATATACATATATACACGTAGTGAGAAAAATGGAACCAGAAGCTACTAATATCTAAAATAATGGCATTTGGTAAATCAAGACCCCGTACCCAGTTTGTGCAACAAACAAAACACACAACAAAACATTTGTGCGTTCATAAATGTATGAAAATGTCACGGCATTATTTGACAAAGCAATGTGACTATTAAGTGTTGCTTTGCCTTGTAAGCGCATTTGTTTGCAGTGTTGCATTGCAAACTGCGTTTATGAAAACAGCCATTTTTTTATAACAGGTATTTGTTGTGAAATAATTAATCGTAAATTTTCGTGACGCACGCTACAAAAATTGAAAGTAACTTTTAAGTTGGAGTGTGTTTTCGTAATTTTTAGCGAATTTTGCATAATAAAGGACAAAAAACCTAAATCCTTTAAGAGAAATCTAAAATAACTTAATTGGAGGCAAAAAAAATTTGTAGTTTTTAATTAACAGCCGTGAACCCTTTGCGACGCACGTGATATTTTTTCCAGTATAGTAATTCCATGTTATTTTTACCAGATGGTTTCCGATTTTGATAAAATTTTGCGAATGTATGTAGTAATTCACGTATATATTAAAAACGGTTTTATTTTTTTTTAATTTTGATAAACAATGGCAACCCGGTAGCTTTGAATTATTTAAAAATATTGCTGTGGAGCCTTTACTTAAAAGGTCATAACTTTTGTTGTGTTTGAGATTTAAAAAAAATTATTTTTGATTACAATTGGCAAGATGTCAAGGGTTAAGAAATTAATTAAAAATTTTTTTTTGTAAATAATAAATTAAAAAAATTTTTTTTTATTATTAAAAAAAAAATAACTCCAAATTTTTTTAATAACTTTTATACAAAAAGCTATTTATATGATATTTTTAGAATGTTTTCGATGTATTAAAAAATATGAAGATGCACATATTTATTACTTCGTCATATAAATTTCATTGACTTTGTCACAAAACACTTTTTTTTTTTAAAGTTGCCAAAGTGTAATGGAAACATAGGAAAAATGCGAAACAGAGCTTCCAGTTGAAATGAATGAATGTATTTTTGTATACTTTAATTTTTTTTTAACTCTCTCCAATAACAATTGCAAAGGTTTTTAATGCAATTTTTGCAAGAACTCAAATCGTGACGCACGCTACAGAAATTAATGTGCTAATATTTTTTTTATTGTGAAAATTTTAATTTTTTATTTGCTTAAAAGCAGAATATAAACTTGATTTAAAAATATAGAAAACTTAAAAAAATGTTTATTCTACTCACAATATAGAAAAAAAAACCTTATTTTCCGTGACGTACGCTACAACGCAAGGATCTGACATTTCATATCTAATTTCAATCTTTCCAAAATAGTAAACAAAAAATGTTTTACTGAAATTAAAGAGAATTATATGAATGAAAACATGACCTTTGATCGGACCATCTAAGTATATTAACCCTAAAGTGATGATTTGATCATCTAAAAAAATTTTCATTTCTTGTATAATCTTAAGAGACCTGAGGTAGGGTAGGATTTGGTAATAATTTTTGTATTAAAAGTCATCTAAATAAATATTTTTTCTTTTATTTATAAAATTAAACATCTGATCTAATATTTAATTAGATTAATTGAGTTAGATTAATTTAAAAAATTTTTGCTTGGTAGACTGTTTCTGGAATTTGCCCATATGTATCTGGAGAAATTTTAGAATGCGCCACATGCGTAAGAATAATTTGCTCACATAATTAATTATGTCGATGTCCTATCAAGGTGGTTTGGTTACATTAATTGGGAGGGGACATTTTTTGTTACGCAAATAACAACTTAACATCTTAAGATCATTAGGTTTTTTTAGGATTTAAAATGTAAGTCAGCCATTTTGTGTAGACAACAAAACTCTTTCTTTTAAGTTTAATGCCAGTTCCAGTGATGCTTGACAAATAATATTTATTTCAAAACAAAAGTTTTTCAGTAGTTTACAAATGAGAGATCGTAGAAATTCGTGTATTTATTTTTCAGGTCATTTGTAAAGTTCTAAACGTTTAAACAAAACTAAGAATATTTGTCGTCAAAAACTAAACACAATATTGTATCTAGAACTTCACACAATTACTGAATCTTTGATTTGAAGCATAAAAAGTGAATTCAATAATAACTTTATTAATAATTTTTTTTTTTCACTAACGGTTCAAGTATTTACTTAAAATAATCTAAAAAAATAAGTCTTAAAATCTAAATATCACATGTGTATTAACAATAACCATACATAACTTGGTCAATCCATGGCATAAGAGCAGCAATATTAACATAAACTCCAGGCGAGTATCGCCGAGCACATTGCGGACCACGGCCCCATGTAACAATACCAACTAATTGATCGTCAAGAACTACGGGACCACCTGAGTCCCCAATGCAAGCATCCTTAATACCCGGTATTGAGGCACAAAACATACTGTCAGTAACATTGCGATAATCGCTATATAAATTACGACATTCCTGATGTGACATAACTTTTACATAAGCCGATCGCAATTGTTCAGATATTGTACCATTCTCTCGCGTAAAACCCCAACCGGAGACTTTAACCAAGTCTCCCTCCTCAAGGATTTCGTTTGAAAAATCAACAGTCTGTATAAAGTTGCCGTTAAGTGGAGCATTTAATTGAAATATGGCGACATCGTTGTCTAATGTTTTTCTATCAAATGTTTTGGGTATAAAAATATTTTTAACAGTACGCTTGTTAAAGTTTTCATCCAAATAAGTGACACCTGCATGAACGGTAATCTCATTTCGATTGCGAACACAATGGGCAGCCGTCAAAACACATTTGGGCGTTATTAAGGATCCTCCACAATAAAATAATCCTCTTTTACGTAAGTTTATTATGTAGGGAATTTGTTCGACATGCACACGTCGTCCACCAACTATACGAGCAGTTCGTGCCTCAACCACGGTGCCACAAAATTGTAAAATAATTGAGAAAATTAAAATAAATGTTACTATCATTATTGATAAAATTTTTGCTACTGAGCTATGTTTGGTCTATGAATTTTATTTATACCTAAGTTTGATCTTAGTTATTTATTTTTTGTTTGCTTCTTAGTTTGAACTTGTTGAAAGGTTAGGTTTTTTTTGTAATGGGACCTTCAAAGCTAAAGCTATTAAAGGTTAAATGTTGAAGTAAATAAACTGTATATTGAGGTTCAAAAAACCTTAAATACCTAATAAGTTACCATGGCACATATTTGTATTTAAAAAAATAATTTAAATTGTTTTTTAATATAACCAAATTTGATCAACTTAAAGGAAAAAACCATTGTTTGATAAAACTTTAACATGTTTGTTTAATTGTATTTTGAATTTTACTATAAATGTTGTATGCACAAACATACATTTGTACTTGTACTTGTACATACAAGTACAAGTACAACACCAAATATGGAAAGAACACTTTTTTATCTAAAAATCCTTATGTTTATCAATAAATAAAGCCCCCTCTTGTAATGGTTTTTAATGTATCTTTTGTCACATAAAGAAAGAAGGCAACTTTATTCTGTTAACCGTTTCTGTAGTCATTTTGGAGCATTTTACCGTAAAGCAGGGTTGTGCAAAACACCGCACAAGTGCGAATGCTCTCACACTAATGAAAAGAGCATAAGAAATAGTTTGTATTTTTATCTCTTTTTTTACTAGACAACATTGACCAAAATGTTTTATATAGAATGGAAGAATTAACAAAAACATTTAGTTTGGTTTGATCATTTATATGAGTAGGATTGTGTTGCTTTGTTACTAGACAACAAAATGTTTAACATTGAGTAGTGTGAGAGCATTCGCACATGTGCGGTGTTTTGCACGACCCTGCCGTAAAGCCTTTATGTACTCAAACATTGCGTTTGTTTTAACAGATTTTTTTCCAAGTTTTACCAAACCTTAGACTTAAGTAAAGTAACAGATATACCCCCCATATTCATAACCAATTTTTACATTTATTGAACGAAAATTTCATACAAAATTTGTTCAATAAACCTTTAATAAACTTAAAAAATTGTTATGAATATGGGGATTAATATATAACTTTTACTTTTTTGTGTAACATTCTTTACAATGCAAACACTAAAAAATTCCTCTTCCAACGTTAAGGTACAAAAGTATGGTAACACCATATGTGCAATTTCTAGCCCGAAGGAATAATTTGTTGGAAAAAAATGAACAACCTGCATAAAAAAAATTTATAACTTAATTTTTTTATAGAAATAGAATTAGTTTTTCTCTGTAGAAAAAACAGTTGATTTATGTTTCCACAGACTTTTAATATTAAATAAAAAACATATTATTTTAGAATAAAATACATTTTCTTTTTGGATCGGATTCATGATCTATCGTGTAAATCGAGGAGTAGGTGTACATACAAAAATTGATGTTTTTTAACTTTTTTAGTTAAATTCGATAAAGTAAGAATAAACAAAAAAAAAAAAACAGAAGCCAAACCAATCCATGTTTTTAACCCTACATTAAACCACTCCCAACGTAGAGTACGTGAACACACTTTATACAGTTCCCATAACAAAGAAGCGTCACGTGTTAGACAACCATATCATTATACAATTTTATTGATAATAAAACAAACAATTTACTGCCTGTTTCACCAAATGCGAACGACAGTTTCTTTCTAATAAATATATTAAATTGCATAAATATGTATGTATATGTTTTTTAGACGATTCGTTGCTACCGAACATAGGGATCATAGTTCTTTATTTTCTTTTCAATGTGACATTTTTACATACATAAACACCTTTTTTATTTTTTAAAAATAATGACAAATATAAATATTCAACTATATTTTCTAAAAACATTCGTATTTATAGCGTGTTTGAATGGATACAATTACACCACCACCTTGATTAGCGCCTTACCGGCCAGAACATTGCGTATCGTAGGTGGTCAAAATACCTCAATAGCCAAACATCCCTACATGGTTAGTATACGGTACAGAGAACATTTTATATGTGGCGGTACACTTATATCACAAAAATGTTTACTAACCGCGGCTCACTGTTCGATATTGGAATCACCGGGAGGCTGGGAAATTCATGCTGGAACATCGTATATCAAAACGAAAGGTCTTATACGAAAAGTCCGTAAATGGATGGTGCCTGTCGAATTTAATTTCTTTACCGTTGACATGGATGTGGCTGTTGTAGAATTGGATAGACCTTTGAATTCCAAAAGTGTGCAGCCTATAGATATCGATTTTAGTCCTTTGCAAGAAAACGACGAGTTAGTTGTTGCTGGTTGGGGTCTTAAAAGCGAATATCCCATGGCAAAACTCTCAAATGAACTACAAGCTGTAAATGCTTCATTGACTTCTTTTCGTGAATGTTCGAAAGCATATCAGCCACATAATAATATAACGCAGAATATGTTTTGTGCCATCGGCAGTTGGGGTAGTGATGCCTGTCAGGGTGACAGCGGAGGACCTGCTATATATAAAGGCAAACAGGTGGGTATTGTTTCTTGGGGTTATCGATGTGGTTCCCCAGAATATCCGGGGGTGTATACAAGATTAAGTAGTCCAAAAGTAAGAAAATTTGTAATGTATTTAATAAAAAATTATTGCAAAAATTGAAAACAAATGTAAACTTATTGCAAAAAGAATACGCGAAATTTTTTAAGGACAAGTATAGGCCTACACGACAACGATACGATATTTGGGAAAATAAATTTCAAAAGGTCTATAAATGGCTAAGATAGAGGCAAAAGTATGTATTAGAAATATTAGTTCTATTAAAAGAATTCAATTTCTTACTTTTAATTTGGCTGTTACTTTTAAAATTGCACATTAATTTTTAAAATTTTTATAGGAAACTATGAAAGTAAGCAACCCTGATGAGTATGGTAGAAAAAACCCGCTTAAAAAATTATCAGCATCAGTGAAAATTTCTCATTTTGTCAAATGTTTGCTACATCTAAAAATACCTATTGTAGTGTAAAATGTAAATAATTGCGTAATTAACTTAAATATCAAACTGCATGAATTTTTTTTGAAATCTAATGATAGTATCAGTTCAAAGCTTGTAATTTAAAGATGTCAGTAAAAAATATAACTGCGATTGTTGCAATAGTTTTAGCATTTCTGCCCATGGCAAACTTACGCAATTTTAGTGATTCGCGTATAGTTGGTGGTGTTGAAACTACCATTGGACATGTACCATATTTGATAAATCTTCGAAGAAATGGTAAATTTTCTTGTGGTGGTTCGTTGATCACCAACAAATGTATTCTAACTGCTGCTCATTGTGTCTACGGAGTTCCAGCTTCAAGTTTAACCGTCAATGCAGGAACTTCTAGGCTAACAGAACCCGGAAAAATGCGCCAGGTGGAGCAATATTTTCTATCAATACTTTATTCGCCTAAAACTCTTGATATGGATGTAGCGGTACTGAAGCTAAATGAATCTTTAAGGGGTCTTAACATTGCTACTATATCACTATGTTGTAATCGTCCCGGAAACAATAAATTTGTTCGTGTATCTGGTTGGGGCGTAACAAGTGAAACTAATCAATTACCTCCTAATCAAGTTCGTACTGCAGAAGTGCAAGTTTTTTCACAAGAAGAATGTTTAAAATCATATGCTGGTAAAGCATTTATAACGAGTACTATGTTTTGCGCCTCCATACCGGGAGAACGAGATTCGTGTTCTGGTGATTCGGGTGGACCTGTAGTTTATAACGGCGAATTATGTGGCATAGTTTCGTGGGGATTCGGTTGTGGCAGACAACTGTTTCCTGGCGTTTACACAAATGTGGCAAGTGCAAGAATAAGTGCATTTGTTAAAACAACTGTAATGAAAAATTGTATGTAGTTTAAACCTTATATTGTATAATAAATGTATAGTTTGATAACCAAATAGAATACATTAGATTCTAGTAACCACACCGAGGACGTCGCGGACAGATTTAGTTTTTAATAGTAATTTTATTAAGTAATTTCCAATGAAAATTTGGTCCGAGCAAAAAGTATTGCTATTAAATATAGCTACTATTTAAAGCGTAAAAGAAAGATTTGGTTTAGAAAAAGGTTAACAGTTATAAAAAGCGGAATCTAGTTATATTTTTCTCTCCATGTTTTCGTGTGTTGGTTGAAATCGAAAATCATTCCAGATGTCCTATAAAGATTTTATTGGCTAAATTATAAAAACAAAACCACGATACTCCTTCAGTTGTTGACCAAATTAAAAAAAAAAAAAATTTTATCAGATCTTGAATAGCCTACAAAAACCAAGTGTGAAAGACATTATTTAGAGGCAATTTCTAAAGTTAAAGTAGTAACAACTCGATGTTCTTGTAGTTGAAAATTTTTAATTAAACATTAATTATAACTTGTGATTACCACAATTAATTAAAAAATTTCAATTACAAATTACGGCAAATTTCAAATGTATTTAATAACTTCTTAATTGACAAAAACCAAATACGTTCATATTTTTCATTTTATTATTTAAATTTTAATGAAATAATGAGTTTGTAATTTAAGTTCTTTAATTGTGTTTTAATTTTAAAATTAACCACCTTTTTTCGTTGAATATTTTTTTGGTTATATATATAATTACGTAAATAAATCAACTGTATTTTTTTGTATTTTTTTCAATTACACTTTACATGTGCTGCAGTTTTGAAGCGTTTTTGATTTAAAAGCGTTTTTAGCCATTCGGCTTGCTTTTCGTATAATTCTTGCTGGTAATAGCCTAGAAATGACTAGGAATATGTCGAATGTCAACAGCAGGGACAATTCGATTTAAATTTGTTTAAGCCATTTCGGCAATATTCATCCAGTGTTATTTTAAATCATAATATTAAAAGAAAAAAATAGAAGCACTATGTTAAAACTACATATGACTATAGAAATTAAACAAATTTGTTATTTAAACTTGAAGAAAACCCTTAATTTAGACAATGAATTTCTGCTTTGCATCAATGAAATTTGTCATTGAAAGCCAGCAAATAAAAAATGTTTCATTGCATTAATGAAGAATGTTTCATTGTATTTATGAACCTAATATGTCAAACTATGTTAATGGAATGAAACCATTTATTAACCAAATGAAGCCGATTCATTGGTTCAAAAAAACATTTTCATTAAATAACACTATGCAACAAATGAAATCTTTTTTTTTTAAACGCAAAAAACGTGACATAAACATAACCCTTAACTTAACCTTAAAACTTAATTCTTCTGGTCCACAAGTGAAGGATTGTAAAACTAGTAAGAGCGTTATATTCGGCTATACCGAATCTTATATACCCTTCACTACGTTCTCTATTTGTGTATATTGGTAAATTTTTTTCAAAATATACAAACATTTTTTT
>NDXZ01019870.1:0-11958 GCA_003055125.1 Paykullia maculata
CTCACCAATACAATCACAGTTTTAGCTATGAGCACCCGTGCTATAAACCCTAATAATAAAAAATTTACAGAAAAAATGTTACTTAAAGAAAATTACCAGAAAATATTGCTTCAGTTTTTTTAGTTAAATAATTTACCTCTTATTACAAATATTCTATAAGAAAAAACTATATTTTCTTTTAACAATTAATCAACTATTTATCATTAACTTATGTTAAATAAGTTATACAAAATTTTCTTTTTATGAATACAAAAAAAAACAAAACAAATGAATTTTTATAAAGTAAACAAATTAAATAATAAAAATAAGTTTACGAAACATTTTTTTAACAAAATTTTTAAATTTACAAACAAATAAAAGTTCGTTGAAAAAACATTTAAATTCTAAAAAATTATTAAAAGAAAAAAAATTATGGAAGTTTGTTTACCAGAACAAAATATGTTAAACATTTAATTCTATTCCTTTAAAAAAAAACATTTATATTTTTTTATATTTACAAAGAAATTCTAAAAAAAAAATTGTTAAAAAAAATGTATGAAAAATTTTCTATAATAAGAAAATTATTTAAATATTTTTTAAATTATAAATAAAAAACTTGATTTTTCAAAGTAATCCTTAAAAATTTATTTAAGTCAGAATAAAATTAATAAAATGTTATTTAGATTTTTTTAAAGATAAATTTATTGCAAGTTTTGTTAAAATTGTCGGTGTTTGAGAATTACTTAGTCAGACGGACACCCATCCTTGCAACATCGCCATATTTATACTGACATTGACTAGACAATAGTATTTCTTATTGGCAAATACATATTATGTGTGTCGGTGGCTGCATTGAGTGTTATCGCAACATTGAGGCACGAACTATAATCAATATTATCTATACAATTTGTACAACAACAGACTTAAGAGTTGAAGTGTGTATTTCCGGCTTAACAATGACAATCAAATGACGTTTGCATCAATAAGCAACATTCGCACACACATGCAACAAGCAAAAAAGTTATGCTGCATATGTACATATATCCTTCAAAACTTAAACACACACATACACTTACTATAATAAGGCCCACAAGAGCTACAACCATAAGCTATGGAAAAAAAACGATGCTGCCGATAACAAACGAAGGATTAAATGCGTTTTAATGAAAAAATGAAAATCAATAAGCAGAAGAAGACAAAAACAAACAACAAAAAAACCCATTTCATGGGTAGGAGCATATAATTTTTTGTTGTTTCTTTTTAAACGCCCCTTTTTTTACCGCAAAGTAACTTGAAAATGAAATCTATGAACAAACAACAGGAAACATTTCATGCAACCGTTTTTTTTTTTTTTTTTTGTATATTTAAGCGTGAGTTTGTTTTTTATGCAGCATTTTTTTCAACGTCCTTTGGCTGGGTTTTCATTTTCACTACTGGCATCAGCTGCAAAAATGTGTCTATTGTATGCTAAAGTAAATGACTGAGATGTGAAAAATTATCTGAGTCGGAAGGATAATTGCGGTGCCCTACTATGATTGATGAATAAAGACCATTGGCAGTTTATAATAGACGCCAACCAACTGGGATATTTTAAAATATTAATTTCTTATTAAAATATCTTAGTAAATAAATATATTATTTTGTCCCTTTATAATTATTAAATAAAATAACATCTTGTAGCCTTTTATTTTTATGTATACCATATTATCCTTAGAGAATTCGAAAATTTGTGAAATGTAATTGGTTTTAAAGATAAATTATGTTTGCCTTAAAGATTTTAAGGTCCACTGAGACTTATGAAAATTTTTTTTTTTTTGCACCGCAGCTGCCATTTCAGTTTATTGCCGAAGAGGTTTAATGAGTTATTCTTCATATAAACCGAATAATAAAACAAAAGTAAATTGACTGAAATTAAGCAAATATATTCTTAAAATTTGGAACAGATTTTAAATTTGGACTCAAATATATAGTTTTCTGAAATAAATTGCAATTATTCTTATTTGCAATACAAAACATAAACAAGTTGTCTAAAAGCTCACCTAAGTTTTAAAAATATTTGCCAAATACTGTGCAATAAAGTGTTGCCAACCAATTTAATATTAGGAGAGAAAATAAAACTTTCTACGAACAACAACAACAACAAAATTTCTTACAAATTATCTTTAAAATATTAATTGACCTTCGTAAAAAATAAAGAGCGTAATGAGAGAGTAATGAAAAGACTAAAAAAAACTGAATTTCTTGGCTGTCCAATACCAAATCACTCAACCGATAATGTCGCGACAGTGCATAAAAGTATTGAACACACGCCATGAATATCGGTGTCATAATTACTCGACGTCTCAGACGCCGATTTCATGTTTATGGAAGCTCTCTGTGACGTAAAAGACTTAACATCTGTTTCTCTAAAGTTTAAGTAACGCAAGAACTGTTGCTTTAGAAAGGGAATTCGTTAACAGGTCTATTGGATATCAATAAGTGGTTTAGTAAACTAAAGTGCTTATCTATCACTGATTTAAGCCTTCATGTGCAACAAGAAGATTGTTTCGTTATTATTTAAAAGCAAGCAGCTGATTGCAACAAATATCTCTTTCCCAAAATGTAGCGTACAAAAACGAAAAATGCATGACTTAAAAAAACAAAGTGTCTCAAAAGCCTGTGATGAGCCAGACAAGTTTGTTTCATTTTATAAAAGACAACCAAAGTAGAAGTTAGTTCATTTTATGAACGTTTGTGATACTGAAAAAGAAAAAGAAAAAAAACACCGAACTGAACTTATAATAGCTGTGTTTATACGAGTACAGAGGGCTATAAGTGCAATAAGCACAACTACAATTAAGTGAATGTGTCAGGCGAATTTGCTCTATGTATGCATGGGTGTTTGTTTGTGTGCCTGACGTTCAAAGCCGGCAGAATATTTCACAAAAGGCCATTGAGAAGACAACATCAGAAGGATTTTTTTTCCTGTTAAGAGATTTTTTTTCTTTATTTCCTATTGTAGGCTTATGAGCTTGTATGTCTCTCTGTCTGTCCATATGTCTGTATTATTGTATGAAAGCACCATACGGCTTTTAGGCGCACATGCCATTTTAATTTGTGTTGTATGGGCTTATGAATGAATTGAAAAAACAGCTGAGACTTGCACAAATTTTTATATTGTACACAAACACATACACACACAGTCAGCAATAACTACTTACTCTTGTGCCTACGTTTTCTTGCTGCTGTTTTGTATTTTCCATTTTACTCTTTTCACTGAAGAAACGATATTAAAAGGAAAAACATTGAAGTGAATGATAAGAATTTAAGCAAGATTTATTGACTGCAAGTATATAATTTGATGCATCCTGTCATACACGAGTTCTATATTAAATTGAAGAAAACTTTAAATTTTTCTCGTATTATGGTTTAAGTAGATGATGTGGTTTCTAAGAGATTTTTGTTTTTTAGTTTTAAATTGTGGAAATATTGTATTGACAGGAGTGACCTAGTGACGATTTTTAATATTAATATGTGATTATGACATAATTATGTGAAGCTTATAAGGAAAATCTAGAAAATTCCACGGTTAATAATTTCAGGAAAATTCTATTTTGATCAGAACCATAATTCACCGCTAAGAATGTAAAACATTTTTTCCTTAATAATTCAGCTGCTTATCAAAATTGGCGCATTTGGTGCTCAAAAAGCCAGATGTTTGGTTGTATGTAGCAGGGCTGGAATAGACTGGAGTTGCTGTTGTAGTTTAGGCTAGGGGTATCATGTGACCATGTTTCTTCAAAAATAGCAAGCAATTAGTGGCTGAAACTTACTGCTGACGAATAAAGCGACTTAAAACCAAAATGGTTTTTGCCTAATTGATCTTAGCAATATGTGTTTCGATCTGTGGAATTTCCAGTATTTATTTATTGTTTTAAATTAAGTTTCTTGGGAAAAATTTTATAATTTAATTTTTATTAAATGCTCTATCGATTAATCTATTTTTATACCTTTCAACTTCCCCAAGTAATCAACTTAATGAACCATTTTTTTATATTCACATTTAAAATAAAATTATTTACTCAACATTTCCGTTTTTAAATCATGCGGAACTAAATAAAGGTTTCAATATATGAATGTTGTTGCTTTGTGCATTTAATTTAAATTAAATGTTTGTTTTGTTGTTGTTGTTGTTGTTGTTGTTCTTGCTTTCATACACATTCATAATTATAATTTTAATTTAATTTTTACTTTGATATTAACACAGTAGTCGTCGTCGCCGTTGCCTTCGTACTCTTCGATGTCAGACTATTTAATAGTTGCAAGACTACACATATGTATATTCAAATGTATGTTGTGCCTGCCTACACAGCGATTGCTCCATGACTCTTGTGCCACCAAATAAAGTTTATGTGATCTTTAGCAGATGTTTGCATTTATTTTGTAATTACTGTCACGCAATGTGACCATAAAATATACTGAAAAATCAACACATAACATGACATCAAATAAGAAATTCTCTGCTCTACTTTGTGTTCCTTTTTTTTAATAAAGAATTTTTATTTATTTTTTATTTTTTGCTTGTGTACAGATATCTAAGGAGTCTACAAGTAATTCAGTCCATAAAGACACTGATTAAGAAAATGTTTTGCAAAAGACTTTTCAGCACTTATGTAACCCTACGTAATTGAAAACGAATTTTTTTTAATGATTTTTGAACAATATGTTGTCCGTTACTTTTAATTTTTGTTTTAGAAAAGTCAATACTTTCTAGTCAGCTAAGAGTAAAACAATGCTGCCGGTTTTGAAAAAACTTTTTATTTAGGAGCTTTTCAGTTTCTAGTTTCATTCTGAAATATTTCGCATATTCGAATTCGAATCTTCGTTTCCTTTGTCAGTTTTTAATAAAAATTTCCACAAATAATTGTTTGCCTCTGATCAGAATTTAAATTTGAAAGAAATGGCACCTTTTAGGTTGACTTCTTATAAAAAAGTTAATAATTTTTAGGACATTTTTTATTGGGTTAGAATTTTAAAAAAATCGTCCAGTATTTGTTTAACATTTTCTGGTAGAGTTTTTCTGCAGAAAAGCTTACACAATTAGTCAATTTTGTCAAAAACTTTACAGTATAAGGATATTTTTTTTTTTGAATTTTTAAATTAGCTTTTTCTATTGCACGACTTGTTCAGATCTACACAAACTTAAGAAAACGTACGGGGGAAACTGTGTTTCATCTTCTTTGCAAATGCCCCGCCCTTTCTGGCAAGAGGTACAAATTCCTGGGCAAATGACCATTCATTAAACCGTTAATTTTGTCAGTTTTTCTATAGAACATATCTAAATTTTCTTATATTTTTTCTATATAGAAGAAATCATTTCCTTATTAAAATTAATTTTTTTAGAAAATTTGAACTTTTTTGGCAAAACTTTTAAGGACAAGTTGTTTTTTATTTAATCTGTATTTATCTCTACCATCACTCTGTGACAAACCGTTGCCTTAATTTAAATTATACCCAACAATCTTCCTTCACAGTTAGTCTGAAGTACACACCGCTTCCCAAACACTTCATTTTGTGGGCAAAATATTTGTTTTTGTATTTCATGTAGAGGAGCTAAAACCACAGACCATCAAACACATACTTTTTAAATTTTTTTTTTTTTTTGATGTGTAGTCGAGTTTCTTCTTCTTCTGCACTTTTGTTTGGTGGAGCTGTTTCTTTGTATTAATATTTGTCAGTTTTGAAATGAAAAAGCAAATTAATTTATTTTCTATTGCAATATTTTGTTATTGCTTCTGTTGTTTTGTCTATGATAAATTTCTTTGAATCTTTTTGACCTCCTACTGTTTATATTTGCATGAACTAGAAAAAAATTACAAAGAAAAAAAAGGACAAAATGTAAAAAGGCAAAGCCTAAATAGAATTTCAATTTCTTTGCACATCCAAAATCTCATTGCTCTTACATTTGCTAGATTTTCCTTGTTTGATTGCTCACATATTTGTATTTAAATTGAAAATGAAACATAGCCGTAGTGGGATAGAGAGATATGGTATCAACATCATCCTATTTCAGTTTATATTTATGAGCATTTCGTTTAATTTTGATTTTGTAAATTTTGTTTTTTTTTTATGATAAAATACCTTTTTCAAGTTTTAAAAAAATTAACCCATATATTCATAATAAAAGTTTTAAGTTTATTAAAAAAACTTAAGAGTTGTTTAAAGTATTAAAGCTTAAAGTATATTGTTAAAGCAACAGATTGGGTTCAGTTGTCTACTTCTCTTTAAATATTTTTGAAAAAAAGTTGCTAGATTCTTGTCAGTTGTCAAAGGCATTACTAGAGTTTAGTTATGTTTCCCAAGAAAAAATTGGGAAAAATTTATCATATTTTGACAATTAATTGCGATTTGTTGACTGATTTTATATTTTCCTATACTAATTTGAACTTAACTTGTTTAATTGTTTTCTTATCAACGTTGCAAATCTGATAGTTCTAAAAGAAAAGCAGCCAGATTCTAAGAACTATTTTACACAAAAGGTATTGCCAGCCGATTTGTCAAAGGTTTTAATATAATTTTCTGTCAGTTTTTAAGAAATTGTATTTATATTTTTTTTAATTTTACTGCCAGTTTCTAATGATAATTTTTTTTTCAATACTTTTTATGATTTTTTTTTCGACAGCTTCAGTGTTTTTTTATCAAAAATGTTAAAACAAAGTTGCCAGTTTCTATGTGTTTAAAACAAAATTTATTTTATTTTGATACAAGTTACCAGTTAACTCTGATGCATTTATTTGTCAATATTTAAGAAGGAAAAGCTACCAGATTATTATCATGGTTTTTCATTTAACCTTCGATTTCATAACATGCAAATTACTAAATTATTCGCCAGTTACCGTTACCAATTTTAGTTATGTTTCTGTACAAAAGTTGCCATATTTTTAAGAAAACTTTATTCATTCCTTTTCATTGTATTATTGTTCCCACATGAAAAAGTTAATTATCTTGTACATTTTTGATTTGAAAAAGTTGTCAGCTTTTGGTATAAATTTTTCATAGAAAAATTTCAAATTTGTTAAACTCATTTTATTTCTGGAACATTTCTTCCCCATTAAAAGATGACAGTTTTTTAACAAAATTAAAAGAGAAAGTTGTTACTGGGTTTCCCATTGTAGGCTACTTATGAATTTTTTGCTGGTAATTGGTTAGTGTATCTATAAAATATAAAGGTTGCCATATTACGACCCTTTTCATTTGTGAATATTATAAGTTTTTGTACAAATTTTTCTTTAAAAAAAATTCCAAATTTTTTCACTTTATGTTTAAAATAGGTGTCGGTTTATATTAACATAAACTAGTTTGAGATAAACATTTTCCAAGGATAACATACCAGTATCCAAAAAGTAATTCTTGTAATTTTCAAATAATCTTATTTTTATTTTAAAATATTTTTTTTAACAAAATTTGCCAGTCTCCTATTTATTTTTGAATAAAAGAATTCTTTTTAATATTTGTAAACAGTATAGTCCCCTTAAAAAAATATTATTTCAATAATACTTTTACATATTTTTATAAATCGTTTTGCACGATTTCCTAAAAATACATATGTTTTATTATGCTTAAACAGTTAAAACGCCTAATAATATAATCCTATTTTGAAAAGCAGATTTTTAACTCCTTTATCAAGTATCCGTCAAGTGCTTATGTTTGCGTATAAAAATTCTTAAGATGTTTCTTTACACATTTGATTATAATCTATTGTTGCTTAATTCTCTAACACAAGTATTTTCTTACACTCCCACATTATAGGAAGTTTTCGCTTTAAAATTCAAATTTTTTTCTGGCAAATTACCAAAGTATTGACAAGTTTAAGGACAAAGAAGGGAAATACAAATAATTTTATTCTTTTGGTATTCTTTTTGTATTATTTTTATTTTTTTTGCTTTAAATATTAACACATTTACAAAGATTGTTTAGGTAAGTGTGTGGCTGGTTATGTTCGTATACAAAGGTGGGTCTAAGTATGTGTTTGGTTTGTAAATATAAGAGCATTTAAGTATATTGAAAGCTAATCAACTGTCATATTCATGCTTATTGCCTTTGTACTTATAAACATATTTACCAACATCTATACAAACACAGTCCTTAAGTATTTATGCAAAATGAATGTGCATGTGTAAGAGCCTGGGCATATGTTTATTAGAGAAAGCGGGAATGAGTGGGAATATGTGTGCAAATACATATGTTTATTTAAAACCATTTATATGTTTTTGTATTAAGAGTGTTATTTTCTTTAACATCTCAACACATAAAGAAACAGTGGGCTTTAATTTGATTTTAGGATATTTAACAAAAATAACAATAAAGTTTTCTTTTTTACCAAAAACTAATATTTCCTTTAAGTTATAATCATTTTAAAAATAATTTATTTTTATTTTTGTGTTACTTTTAAGACACACTGTATTCCTATTTATTACCTTTTATTACAAATCATGTACATACGTATGTTTGTATGCCACTTACAATTGTACTTGTATGAGTTTACATATGATTGTGCATGATAATTCTTAGTTGTTGCTGTTATTGTTTAATATTGTCAAAAGCCTAAAGTGTTTATTAAGTCATCTTTAAAAGGTGCTCGAAAGCTTTTTGTGTATTTAATTGTTTACGTATGTGTATTTGTAATGGCGATTTATATTTGTAAACTAAATTTGTTTGGCTGTGATTGTATTTGTGATTTGCTTTTGTGAAATAGTTAAGATAATATTTACATACATAAATACTTTAAACATAAGTAGTTTGTTTAGATGTTTTCCATCATTTTGACAATTGATTTGTTATTATCAATGGGGATAAAAGAATGTAGCACAAATAATAGAAACTAAATTGACAAAGATTAGGGCAAGAAGGGGGGCGGGACGTATAAAAGGAATTAGGGAAATAGATTTTATTAAATAAAGTGTTTAAAATTAGCCTCAAATTTCAAGAAGAAAACACTGCAAAACGCTTGGTTAAGAATCAAACATTTTTCCTACTAAAAATAGTTTTTAGAGAAATTAAAAATCTAATGACAACAAAAGTTAACCAAAAATAAGAGCTATTTTAACCCTAGAAATATAAAGTAATTTTTTGTACATTAAAGGTAACGATACGTCTGAAAGACGTATGCATTTTAATATCCTTTTAGGGACATCGAAAACCATATTATTTATATATTATTTATTAAGATCATTTATTTGTTGGGTGGTTTTCAATAAAAATGATAATAAAATCAAAAATAACAAGAAAATGCAAAATTCATTGTAAATAAAGATAAATACAAAAGCCTTTTTTAAAGGACTTAAAAATGCTTTTTAAAGATTTAAAGAGAACTGAAAAAAACTTAAATTCTTTTACATATGTAAGTATTTATATATTATTATTGTTGTATTAAGTAAAAAGACTTTTAAAAACAATTGAGGGATTCACAAGCCACTGATATGTCATATGTCCTAAAAATTTTAAATGGTTTAAGCTAATTTTCATAATTTCAAGTGTCCTAAAATAATATGACTCTGACTGCTATGTTAATTGTGCTGTCGTACACTATCCTTAGCCAAACAGAAAAAGCAATAACAAAGCACTTAAACCCTTTTAAATTTTTAGGACATAAGACAATATGATATCATAAGTTACTTGTGAATCCCCCAAACGAGTTTCAGATCTGATTTTTGTGTTCTCCACCTTTTTTGACTTTCATCGACTTTTGGACAGACAAAAACCAAAATAGTTTTTTTTTTTTGTTACATTTATTTTATATTTTGTCATATTAGGTATGAGTTTTTCAATGTTGCCCAAAGCAAAGCTTGCAATTACAAAGGACTACATGATGAGGAAGAAGGTCGTTCAACTATAGGCGACTGCCTTGCATCGCTAGAGTCTACAGTAAAGGCTTGTGGTAACGTGTGACTCAGTGTTAATCTGACACCCGTCACAAGCAGTCGGTGGTCAGAATATCACTGAATGACGAAGGAGGTTAAAAAAGGGACCCATAATCTTAGGGGTCTGCTTCGATATTCCTCTTACAGATAATAATAATAATCGGTTGTTATATTATTTAATGTATTTGGGGAACAATAGCTGAAATATCTTCTTCTTGGTGTTTTCCTTGAATAGTCTTGGCGTTATCAATTTTTAAGCTCTCATATTCTACATTACTTTGAACATTATCCGTCATGACTTCATACTGTAACTCAAATACAGTTTTAGATGAACTTAAATCATTTAAAATGCTCTGCGACATAAACATAATGTCTGCGTCCCCTAAACTTCGTTTATAATCCAATTCATATTCAATTTTTAATATAAAAATGTATAAAATAACTAAAAATTTAATAAAATGTAATATAACAATAAACTTCAAGACGTACCTAGTTATCTTTTAAGTACATTCTAAAGTTTATTGTTATATTACATTTTATTAAATTTTTAGTTATTTTCTCTGAGACGTATGATTTGCAATTTATGAGAAATGAGATCAACTTACTACACAAAAACAACCACCACTAGTAAGCTGCTGATAACGTCTGGAAAAACTGAGCATACGAAAATTCTCTGACAATAAACGACTTAGATATAAGTTAAATAAAAAAAAAAAGATATACGTCTGGTAGACGTACCTTATCTCTCTAGGGTTAAAAGAAAAGTTGACCAGAAACTGGAAAAATTTCTATGAGAAAAGCTTTGTCCCCAGCAATTATTTTTAAATAAAACAGTTAAGCTGAGAGTGGAAATTTTTTATGGATATGAATGATGACACAAATCTAACAACTTTTTCTCAAAAAAAAAAATTTTTTAAAACTGGACAATTTTTTTAAAGAAAAGCTGACTTACAACTGAAAACTTATCAACTAAAAGCCAACTTAAAATTGCCAACTTAAAATTGCCAACTTTAAAATTACACAACTTGATCATTTATCAATGAAGACAAAAAAATAAAATAAAAACAAATTATATTTTCTACAGCAGTGGCTTCATATATCATACTTTATCAGTTTCTATCTTCATAGTATATTAATTATCCATTTCAAAACTCTAAATATATTTGTTTATTTGTAGTAAATTATACCAAGAATAATGGATGTTTTTAATATAGATCATGATCAGGTGCGAATACAGGAAGATGTAACTTGTGACAGTCCTACCCCCTAATACCATATTTAAATAATCTGCTAATAGAAATTTGCATTGTCTTGTTGTTTAAAATTTCTGAAAAGATCACCCTCCAAATGAAAAAAACTGAATCTGCTACTGATCATGATGTAATAAATATTTTTCTGTTACTCAAGTCAGATTTTTTTCTATAGCACAAATGAAAACGTTAATATTCACAAATATAGAAAGAAACATAAAAAGCTTAAACACATTAAACTAAACTAAAAAGCAAACAAAAGTACTTAAAAACTTCTAACAATAAAACAACTTTAAAAATTATTTAAAGTTGTTAATAGTTGAAAAAATTTAATGACTAAATCAATTTAATGGGTTTAGGTCAAGTGAGAGTTTAAATAAATTTATGATTTAAGTATTTTAAGGCTTAAAAACAACACCAAAATCTTTTAAAATGTTGAAATGAAATTAAGTTTTAAGCTTAAAAAAATATTAACGCAAAAATTTAAGAAAATATTATGTTAAAAAAATTTCAAAATAACATTAAATAGCAGAAATTTTAAATCTGACCACAATAAAATAAAACTCAAGATTAGAAACATCCAATTAATTTTGTTGTTCATGTTGTTTTATTAAACTTCTCCACTTCCTGAGCACAAACTGAATTTGTTTTTTTTAAAAGAATTTCTAATCATTATTTCTAAACATCTGTACAAGTACATAATACTTAAGCAATACTCCTCTTAATGTTTAGTGTAAACTACTACGTGCATATGTCTCTGCACAAAAGATAAATTTTAAATTTAATTAAATATTCCAAACGCACCGCTGAGCCACTTGTGGCAAATTGTT
>NDXZ01019890.1:9819-21484 GCA_003055125.1 Paykullia maculata
CTCTCATGAACATTTTGTTTAGGATTCTAAATGGGTGCTATAGCCATACGGGGCGACCTTGCCGAAATAGTTTATAGGATTAAAGTTGGAAAAGAGAACACTTGCTTACACCAAAAGGGATCCTTTTTTGCGTACATCATAATTAATTGTTATTAAAATTATTTAAGAAATTCCCAAGGGCGTTATTTGCTACTAATCTTACATTTATATTGACAGTGCCACAATTATATCTGTCAGGTAAACAATGATTATCTTGTAGTCGTTTCATCACTTAAATTGCAAAACTGTTTTAGAAGGAAGTTTGCCAAAAACTCATTTTGATTTTAAACTAAGGGGTATCCTATAAAAGCGTAAAGGGTATATTGGAACAAGCTTTCTAGAGGCGTGAAAGAAACTTGCCTTAAATTAAAATTGATCGATATTTAAAACAAAAAAATACAAAAAAGATTTTTAATTTCTCTAATTTTCTCTTTAAAAGTCTATTTCATTAGTTACAAATACAATAATTAAGACAACAACTAAGAAGCCTTACGATCATCATTTCGAAGTTATTTCAATTTGAAAAAACATTAGTGTAACATTTGTAGTGACAAACTACAACCATCAAAAACACATACAAACATATAGATTCACACACATGAGACAGCACGTGCAAACAATTAAGTTTCTTTAACAATAGTTTCTCATCAAAACTCTCGCACTCACCCTCAGTCACACGCGTTATTTTTTATATATTTTTTTTTTATTTGCCTTTTGTAGAATTTGTTGTATTAAGCGTGTTTGTGTTCGTGTGTTAGTGTGTAACTTGTTCAGATAATAAACTTAATGATATGAGCATGAAAATGCGTGTTTCTTTCAAATACATCATAACACAAACTTTAAGTAGGCAAGTAGGAAAATAAAGCAGCAAAAGTTACTTACACATTGTATAAGCGAACAACAACTTAAACTCTTTAAAAACAAACTCAAAACTACAAAAAAGAAAAGAAAAGAACAACGTTGGCGGGAAATTACAAAAGTTTGTTTTGCTCAAATTTGTAAAGAAGTGCAGCAAAGATATAAAAAGAAATACATTTATTCACAATAAATAAAAGACTGGGCGTAGTTTTGGTTTTTTAAAGTTTTCCTCTTTTTTTTTTGCTGCATCTTGTTCAATATTTTATCTTGATGTTTTTTGTATTTCTACCGCTGTTGTGAAAGAAGCAAAGAAAAGTATATTTTTTTTGTATGTCTTCAGAAAATGATGTATTACTTAAGGTTTCCTTTTCCTTTGCATTTTTATTTAAATTGAAATTAATGAGAAGAAAAAAAAAATATTTCAGAATAAGTTTTTTTTTTCAATTTCAATTCGTAGGCAAATTTCTATTTAGAAACCATAAACATGTCTCGGTTAAAATTAATTCAAAAGAATGATAAACTTTTTTAAATTAAATGATAATTCATAGGAATCCAGATTTACAAACAAAAGATAAACATGAACTTTTTCTTAGTTGTTGTTTTTATAATTATAAAACTATGTAAAACAATCCTTAGAAAATACGAGGGTTGCTTAGGTTATCTTAAGTTGATAGAAGCGAAAATTTGCCTGTGGAATTAAACTTTACCCAGCGATTAAAAAACCGAAAAATCTTTTGAATGAGTTACGAGTAAATATTGGTCCCTGGTTTCTTGATGTAGACTTTTTAGTTTAGAAACATACGAGATTCTGCGCTACTGTTCCGTCTCTTCAGGAGTCGTCCGTGCAGCATAAAAGTAGCCTTTATGGTCTTAATACTGTTTGATATTGTGTTTAATATATTCGACTGATCTTAGAATTTCATTATAGTTTAGAAAATGCATTTAAATATATACGATTTTTAATCAAATAATTAGTACTTCGTTATCAAAAGCAGATTTTATCGACATTTACAAGCTTTTCGATCATTTGTTATCGATAATTTTGAACCGCAAAAAATGTTATTTTTCGGAAGCCTTTAAAGATTAATTTGTTTTAAATGATTTTTATTAATATTTTTAAGTATTTAATTTTACGAAAATTTTTACTCCACTCTCAAACTTACACAATTGCAGTCTCTCGTGTTTATTCTTATGTAAGCTCATACAGACACACACACACACACACATTTGTACATTTGTATTTAGTTATTTAATGTTAAACCGGAAATGAGTTGCAGTTATAATTTGATGTTAAAATATGACAGTAGAACAAATAAACCAACTACAACGCAAACTGTTATAAATATAAATATTTATTTTACTTGTGTTTACAACTTAAGTTTATTTACTGGCTGCATTATTTCTTTAAATTTGTTTGCACTCTTAACGACATGTTACAAGAAGAAAGCATAATAAGTTGGGGGACTAAAATGTAACATATTTTTAAAAAGTTTCAAAATCTTACATAAATGTAATAAACATTTTTTAATTGTGTTTTTTGTGATATATTTAATTATTTAATCATATTTTGTTTAATTTAAAAAGCTCTTTTAAAAATATTTATAGTCAATGTTTTTATTAAAATTGTTGTGCTGAAGTGCATTAATAATTCGTTTTCAATGAAATTCTTTGTTTATCCATATTTTGTATTTCGGTCTCCTCGGGTTCTTGCTGTAAATATTTTTTGCAGATTTTATTTAACTAAAAATTTTTGCCACAAATATTAGCCGCATATTGTCATAGCCCTAATTCTTTGGTGTAAACAAAATTGAAGATAAGGAGACAGGAATGTGGCAGAGAAAAATAACATCCCACCCCCTATGAAGGACAAATTAAATTCATTAGATTTTTTTTTTCATAACAAACAAAGACAAAAAGTAAAAAAACAGAAACAGAAACATGGGCCTGCTTTTCTACATTAGAGACATTCATTTTAAAAGAAAAGAAATATAAAAAATTTGATTGTTGTTTTAAAAAAGTCCTTAATTAAAAAAAAAAACCTAAAACTTTTTGCAATTTAAAATTTGTTGAAACATAATTTTAAATGATTTTTTGGTTACCCTAATAGTTTATATTCTTGTAATATAATATCGCAAACTTCCACTCTAGTTAGCATTTTAATTTAACTAAAAAGCTTAAATTTCTTTCTTTCTTTCTGTCTTTGCTATCCCCTCGAATACTAGAAAATTTTATTTGTAAAATAAAAAGGAAAAAAATAGTTTAATATTCAATAAGAAATAAATTTGAGGTCAATTTGGGATAAACAAAATAAGAAAAGGACAAAAAAACTTTAAGCGAAAGGTGAACCTAGAAAATTGCAGTTATAATACAAACTAGCATGATTTTGTAGACAACTTCAAAAGAAAAATGTATTAATAATTTTAAAGCACAATTGGAAAAAAAAGACCAGCAACATTTTTGATTAATTTAGTCTTGGCACCTTTTTAAAGTAAAAACTGTCAGCTGGCTTAAAAAGTCAGGTTGCATAAATTAAAAAAAAAGCTGTAACATTTACTTTAGTAACGAAGCGAATGGACAGACATCGTTTATTCAAGAAGTTATCTTCTATCAGTCGGTGTACTTTGGATAAAAGGATACGGCAATGAAGGGTTTCATTATATGACTTTCAATGACAATTTCATTAATGCAATGTAGAAATTCATTGCCTAACTGAAGGGGTTTCTTTGAGTGTAATTTCACCATAAACGCATAATATCGCTTCACCTGTGGCGGTGTTAGGCTTTATATTACAAATGAATACTGATTTTTCTTTTGCATTAAATATATCGTTTTCTATGATAATTTAATAAATGGTAAAATTTGCCGCTTTTTGGTATTTAGGGAACACATAGGGAAGTGAAGAAAAATTATTTCATCTATGACATGCTTTGATTGGTGCGAACTTTTTCCCTAAGCGACATAAGAAAAAACATTTTTTTTTAATAACTTTTATATCGGTTTAATATTTACAACAAGTTATTTAAAAGAAATCTAATAAAACAAAATTAGATTTTTACATGATGAGGCAAAATGACATGAAGCTAGAAAAACTGTTATTAAACATTATCACGGCATAGAATAATATTTTCGTAATATGCCTTGTCGCTCCGATAGTGGATAATATAGATCTTTTTCTAATTCATCACCGTAAAGCTTATTTTGCTGAACTTTCAAAGCTTGTGAAGCTGCAAAAACTATTTTGAAACAAAAAAGAACTATAATCAATTTTTAATAACTGCATTATCTTAATTAAGGCGAAGCTTTGAAATTCATTCGTAAGGCCGTTATTTTCGTTCTCTTTTTTGTGTCCTATCCCACTTACATATAAGGGACCAATGATCATAAATACATACATATAAAGCCAAAACGTATGTACCTAACTCAATATTTTAAAGTGTAACAAACGGAAAAGAAAATGTTAAATAATCCCCTTTTTTAGATTACCATTAAACTAAAACCTTTGGTCACATATTGTTTTTTGAAATTTCAAGTTTAGTACGGATTATTTGTGTTGGTTTTGATATTTTAGTTTTCTATCTGCAGCCATTGAAAAAAAAATCAAAGTATTATATTACATTCACCATTATTTAAACATTAATGTAAATCTCTTTTTGTTTTACTTATTTGTTTGCCTTTCTATTCACTTCCCATGTAAAGTGGTTAAACTTTCAACATGTGTCAAAATTTTTCATTGACCCTAATCTAACGAAATTCTTGAAATTTATGGCCCAATTAAAAAAACATTTAAATACTATAAAGCAAAGTGTTTTATAGCAAATTAAAAAGAAAAACTAGAAAAAAAACACAAAACAAATCGGGACTATTAAAAACAAATGATAGAAAAATATTTTCACAAAAAGAAACAAATCACTAAAGTGACTAATTTAAATGTTTGTTGTTTGTTGTTTATAAGCCTTTCGTTTTAATTTTTTTCCTTTTTCAGTTGTTTATGTGTTCTTTTACTACAACTGCCTGCTCGATTGTTTGGCAGTGCTTAGTAATTTGTAAAAGTAAACTTTTGTCTAACGAAAAATCATTTTGAAAAAAAAAGTTAACAAACAAGAGGGTTAGATAAAGGTAATAAATATGTGGCATTAAACAAATATTGTTAGATTTTAAATAAATGTTACAATTCAATTTGCTATAATTTATTGCGGCAGTTTAAAATCGTAATGGCTGCAAATTTTTTATTTAAAAGAAAATAAAATATAAAGAAATATATTTGTAACTTAATATAAAATGTTGTGATTTGTCTTCTATAAATATTGTTTGGGGATTTTACATTTAGAATTTTTGACATTAAGATAAGCGATCAAATTAAATTTCACCTTTTAATGTTGTTTTTGTATTGTAGACTTTTTTGTTGTTTTTCCTTTTTATTTATTAAATCTTTGATTTAATAAGATTAAATTAAAAATATTTATTCTTATCCTTAAATAAATATATAACTTCAATAATTAACCTTTTCCAGCCAGTATTAGATAAACTTGTCATTTCGTTATCATTTTTATATGTTTTTAAACCAATTTTTTCAAATTCATCTAAAGCACCAAAAGTAATAGATCCAGCCTTTTAAGACAAAAAAGAGCTTGATTAGTTGTGGAATTTTTAAGAGAAATATAAAAAGTGGTTTCCAGTTTTTTCCAAGTAACGATCGATATTTTTACAAGTTCCATCATTGAATAGAAGAATGAATATTTAATTCCTTGTCAATAAGGAAATATCTAATGTTTTCAAAATCTTTTTAACATGAAAAGTTTATAAGCAATTTCTCAAAACTAAATTCCATAGCTCCATCTTAATTGTATTTAAGATGATATAATTAGATGGGTTGAACAACTTGTATTGCTGTGCCCTGTTAGTATATATTGAATATAATTATTTGAGGGATTCACAAGCCACTCATATGTCATATGTCCTAAAAATTGAAAATGGTTTAAGTTACTTTTCATGCTAAAAGTGTCCTAAAGAAATATGACTCTGACTGCTATGTGTATTGTGCTGTGGTAAACTATCCTTAGCCAAACAGTAAAAGCAATAACAAAGAACTTAAACCATTTTAAATTTTTAGAACATAAGATAATATGATATCATAAGTTGCTTGTGAATACCCCAATTGAATATTTAAGAAGTGTTCATTCGCCAGTTTAATTTTTCTTATTTTAAGTCAAAAACCAAATTATTGATGGGGTATTAATTTATTTGATTTCAAAATGGATTTAGTTTATTTTATCTTAAACAGTTTTGATGAGCGTAATGTAAGTCTAGTTGACCATTAAAGCTAACCTTTCATGCCAGTTTTGACTAACATTTCAATTTCATCAATACGGGTAAAATTTCTTATATTTGGAACTTATATTATTTCTTGATTTACCATAATATTTCTTTGTAATAAAGAGTTCTTAAGTATATTTTATAAAAATAAATCTTTGTTACATTAACAGATTTTTTTTCTTTGTATATATATTTTCCTCTATTTTTGAAAGGAACACAACTCCAATATATTTTGTTCATATTAAATCGTCGTAAGTTGCAAATTACCACAAAACACAAAATTTACAGTAGTCAAAGTTAACTGGTTTTAGAACATTAGAAACTCTTTTAAAAATGTGTTTTATATTTTTATATATTACTATGATAATTTCATTATTTACGCCTTTTATTTTTTTTTTACATTGACAATATTTTATTTTTATAAACTGTTTTATTTTACATTGTCTTTATAGTCATATTTATTTTCACGGCAATATTATTTATTTTAATGACCTTATAATTACAATTCGCATACTTTTCATTTATAGAACTACAAATTACTTTTTCAACACTCATGAGTTGCAAATTTTTTTGTATTTTATTAAATATTTCACACTTTATTTGTCGTTATTTTAACGTTTCAATAGTGTATTGAATCTCTATGCTTTGTAAAATGTTAATTAATTCAATAATAATTATAAATCACAATTTATTTGACATTTTATAATCTTGTATTCAGTTTATAATTTTTCTTTCTATTTGTGACCGCTAACAACGAATTTCAACACGCTTCTTCTTTGTTCTTCTGTTTTTTTCCCTCACATTCACTAGTTTTTTAAAAATACATAAAATTTTCTGCATACGTGGCCCTTCTTGATTGGCTGAATTGCCTAACGGTAAAATCATACTACTTGAAAATGTGAAATAAAAGAAGAAGTGCGATAATCATTCCTACATTCCAGAACACAGGGATGTTGTGTACCAAGGGTTTGCCGACCCCTAATTGCACGTTTAATGCGATTAGGGTTTGCCAACCTTGTACATCTGCATGAAGTGATTTACATTATGCCAAAATTAAATCCGTAACAAACCTGCTTCGCATCAACTAACGTATCTTGATCGAACAGGAAGGATTTTGGGTTGCAATAACTTCAAGCGATGGAAAAATTACGATGTAGGGGTGTGGCACGACCCACGAAGCCGGGCAATATGAATACGAATGCGAAATAAAAAGTTAAGCTAGAAGACTATACGCGAATGTCCAAAGCATGGTATTTGCCGATAAATTTTCCCTGCAGGTCCGCGATTTCATAAAGAGCGTTTCCGATCTTCTTTCTTATCCGACATTTGACAAACTTTGGACTAAGTTTTGCATTTAGACCTTTTCTAAAGTCGCTTTGGACATGGTTTTTTTGAAACCATGCATAAACAATATTTAAATTTATTAAAGCTTTATAAAACAAATTTATTATAAAAATAAAGGTAAGATTTGAATTACAAATAATAAGATAAAACTTAAATTGAAAGCAAAAGCGACGTAGGCCTTCAGCTCATATTTTGATCTTGAGTGAATTATCTAAGTAGTTGTTTTCCCATTCTCCCTTGGATTTATTCAAGACCAGTACCCAGCAAAAAAATCTTAATTTGGAAGCGGTAAATGTGACTAGTGCATACCTACTGCTTCTTTTAATGACTTTTAAAACTATTAGCCTACAAAAGTGATGTGATGTGATGTGATGAATTATTGCAATTTTTTTGGAGCTCTATTTTCAGCAATAAGCAATAAGCAATGAAATGCAATAATATTCTTTCTTTTTAAGGGTAAAGTAAGCGACTTTAATAGCTAGATTGATTAAAGAGTTTCTTTATAATATATTTTATTTATTTTTATTTTATATATTATTCTAGTTTTTGACCTTTTTGATATTCTTTTCACAAATTATTTACTCAAGCTTAAGGTCTGTTTTTAATATAAAAATCGTTTTTATTTATATTTTCAATATTTCGCCACTCCGTTGTGTGGCATCTTCAGGAATTTATAGTTTAGTAGTTTGGTATAGATGCCATTACAAATATCTAATATTAAAACCAATTATAAACTATAAATTCCTGAAGATGCCACACAACAGAGTGGCGAAATATTGAAAATATAAATAAAAACGATTTTTATATTAAAAACAGACCTTAAGCTTGAGTAAATAATTTGTGAAAAGTATTTTTCCTTTATTTAATTAAATTTTACAAACCAAACACGCCATTTTATCTTTATTTTTTCCAAATTATGCACAAATTGGCTTGATGAATATTTACTTTGCTACATAAGAAATACTACATACTTAGGGGAAGATAATATTTGTTTATATTTTTATTTTCTTTATTTCTGACATTAACTTATGTCTTTTCAAACAATTTTAATTCAACATATAAAATATAAAAGCTTGTGGACTGCCAAACACGCAATGACAATTTACAAATTGCATGTGAATATTTATATTTTTTAGGTCTTATGAGTTGCAATGTTCCTTAATCAGAGAACCAGCCCTCAAACACTTTTTCATTTCCTGTCTGTTTTACGGTTGTCTTACAGTACTTGGGCGGCGTATTTGCCTTTTCTTGTAGCTAAAATTGACTAAGTCAATTAACAGCACTGCCTTTAGTTTTCTGATACTACAATAACAGCGAACTATGGCTTACTGAAGCCTACCTTTCTGTTTTTTTTGCTAACATTAAAAGAGTTTGCTAGAGAAATGAATACAAAGGCTTGTGGTTGCTTCTTTGGCCAAACAATTGGGTGGACGTTTAAGATTAATATGACTATGAATCGATTTATATACGGCTGCATATTAATAGAAATATATCTTCCCATATATCAGTTAACACAGGCCACTTCAATGGAAATTCCAGCAGGATAACGATACTTAACACACATTTAAGGTGTGAAACGAGTGGCACCAAATCAAAAAGTTTGAAACAACGAATCTCTAATTCTTCTTTGTTTTCAAAAAGTGGTGCTTTATTTTGTTTTGTTTATTCTGGTCTATAAATTATAAAAGTTTAAATTTATTAACAATAAACACTTAAAGCCAAACAAAATGAATTAATAGATGAATCATGTTAAAAATATTGTTTTCATAAAAAATAACGCTATGGAAAAAACCGAATGGGGTATACTTTAGTTATGGCCATTACTGTATGTTTTTAAAAAGAAAATAAGTAAATTATGGTTTAGTTATATCATGTCGTGTAATTATTATTTAACTACAAAATAAATATTAATTATACGTCTGCATTACAAATTATTTACTAACGATTTTATCTCCATTTGTGTTGTCATTGCAATTTGTTTATTTTTCACAATGTAACACCTAAACGATTTAAAATATTAAAAACTAATACTTTAAATTTAATATTATAATTAAATCGAAAAATTAAATTTACATTTACATTTATTTTCAATACAATAAAATGTATTTATTTAGAACTTTTGCCTACTTATTTGTTGTGTGCATTTCAGTTCATTTCAATTCATTTTGATTTCTGTTTGTGTATTGCCAAAAAAACCGCAATTGAAATTATCTAAATCATGGAAATCATCATTATCGTCACTATTAGAATGTCTCTATAATGAAATTTATTTTCAACCAACTAATGTTAACTTATTTGGGACATTTTGAAATGTTTGTACATATTGACATTTGCAAAATAACAGCAGCTGCAAGAGTAGCAAAAACATCATTTTATAAAGTTGATTGAAAAAAAAACTTGATTTGCCACAAATTAAATTTACTTTTGCATTTCATGTCTACTTTTTTTTTGTCTAATTTTATTACAAAACTACACTTTAGGTAAATTCGTTTTGGGTTTATTTTAGATTCATTTATTATTATGTGATTTTATTACAAAACAACCAAAAATTAAATTTTAAACAGAGCAAATAACCAAATTTTTATATAATATTTTTATAATCATAATAAAAAATAATCATTTTTATAATTGAAGTATCTTCTTTTACTGACCTCATCAAACTATGATGTCGTTTTTTAATGCCAAAGCCCTTTTAGATCAGCTATTCACAACATTTTTTTATTAGAATATATTTCTTTTTAATTTTTTAAAGCACCAAATGAGAGGAAATGTGCTTTCAATTAAAGCTAGAAAGAAAGGAAACATCTGATTTTTAAAATGTTAATTAAATGGAACTTATGTCATTAGCCAAGTTTAATTTATATGGTTAAAGACATTATATTAGTGGAAATATAGAACCCTTGTTTTGGGATTTTTTGATGGTCAGTACTCACAATGTCATGTTCACAATTAATAAATGGACAAAACAAAAGAAATTTCGGGTTTTCTTTATAAAAACAATGTTTTAAATGTTTAAGACTGCATTAAGCGACTTAGGGACATGTCTATTGTTAATGTGAAGAATTTAGATATAGCAGATCTTTGGAAGGTACACGGTAAATGCATTTGGTCTCTTATTAAATTAAGTTATTTATCAAAAGCCTAAACCAGCATAAGTGATAACCATGGTTGCAGACAAGATTTCAAGGTACCATTAAATGATAAAACTAAAGACCAAACTGTGACAGAAAGATGGTGCAGTCTCCTCTTAGAGGGAGTTTTTGGATAAAAAACACTCAATACTTAACATATTTTGTGAACTAATATTTTTTTTTTTAATGAAATGAGTTTTGTCTGACATAAAAATCTTCTTGGAGATGGTTCTGACCAAGCCCACTATTTGCGAAATCATCCGGAATAATTAGAATCGAATAAAAAAGTCTGCGAGGCTTCATGAGTTAAATTTTAAATTTTAATGGAAAACAATTTCAAATCTTTGTGGAAAGCTATCCACAGTAACTGTTAGCTTTTATCGATGTAAGCAGATAGGTGTTTTATTAAAGCCCTTGTGGAAATCCGTATGCAGTTACTACAGCAGCAAATTTTTTTCTTTCATTCAAACGGTGGAATTTTTGGTAGCCTCACTCTAGTCTTTCTTCGGCAGCCTTACGCTGCCTTTTTTCTTTCGTTCTTCAAAAATTATATAAGATTAGAAGTTAAAAATTTATTTCAAATAATATTGTATTAAAAACAAGTAATAGCAGGCGCGGATACAGAAAGAAGGATATTGGGATAGTCCCTCCCCTCAAACTCGAATAAAAAGGCTATATATTTAATATCATATTTTAGTAATCTGCTAATAGATAAGTGTATTCTAAAAATTTTCCTTAACCACCCCTCAAACTAAAAAGCTAAATCTGCGCCTGGTAATGGACACATTTTTTTCCATTTTTGCATAAGTCAGTTATAACTTTTAATAGCTAAAGTTAGCATGTTACGAATAGATAAAAATGTTTTTATAATTGTGAGCTTACACGCAAAGAAAAAACATGGTTGAAACATGATCACGACAATCATTGTATTTTCTCTACATAAAATTTTTATACCGCAAACAAATTATAGTAAACGATAA
>NDXZ01019895.1:0-11476 GCA_003055125.1 Paykullia maculata
CTCACCACATGTGTGTGTGTGAAGGGTATAAAAATAGTTTTTAGTTAAAGTTTTTTTTTGTCTTAAATTTAAAAAGCTAAAACTTTTTTGTTTTAATTTTTTAATTTTTTAAAGCGCTCATATATAAAATAAGTTTAAATAATTAATAAATGTGCAGTTATTTTTAGTTTTAACTTTGAACCCTTGGACGAAATACTTTAATTTTTATTTTTTCAATTTATTTTAATAATTTGTTTAGCTTTTTTAAAATACACACATATAATATGTATGTAAGTATATACGTCACTTAACATATTACAATACATATTAAGATAATATTTCTTTAAAAAAATTAAGAATTATTTAAAAATTAATATTAATACCATATTCGTGTTTTGCGGATATAAACGGAAATAAAAATAAATTATTAAGCACATTCAAGTGCTGTCAACTTGAAATTATAGCTAAGCACTTTACTTCTTACGATATGCAGTAGAAATACAATCAAATTGCAGTTTAATTGTTTGTTTGACGGTTGACCTTGAAATAAATGGGCTACCACAAAATATGTTAGATTCATTTTATTTATACGTCATTCTATTATTAATTTGTTTGTTTTTTAACACCTTTTCTGCACTTCAGTGCTAAACTAAAATTTATATACCTACATATGTATTTTATATTGAGTTTGCCGTACTTTTTGAAACTAACAAAAAAGTTTATATATATTAAAAAGTGCTGCCACACTCGACGATTTATATATATATGATTTCATGGCAACTAGCTTTAGCTTATATTAAGCATGTGCCTACCTAACATAGCTGCAACAAGAAATGTCAAACTAACGTGCGAAATGTCAACCTTTTTCTCTTTCTCTATATCCGGTCAGCCATAAGACTTGTAAGTGGTTTTCGTAAATTTGTTAGTTTTTCATCAATAAAATCAAGTGAATTGTGCAAAAATCCAACAAAATATGATAAAAAATATAAAACTGCAGATACTAAACTATAAATCTTTATATTTATTTTTACGGGACTAAGATAACTTTGCGAAAAAAAGGTCAAAAATAGGCCAACCCATCAAGCTAACAATGTTAAAAAGATAAATAAAGTTAACAAAAGAAAAATCGTATGGTGAAAGTGGAAATTAGTGCTAGTTCACTTGATTTATTTAAAACTAATACAAAGGAAAATATATATAACTAATATTTTACATATTTTTTTTTTGTTTAATTTTATGTTTTGGACAATGGCTACATTATATGTGTTCGCTTTGTTTACGTGATGCTCTATTACCCAAACAAATGTGATTCCTTTTGTAACTGCGACAACAACAGCCAGCAAGATGAGGAAGATTATGAAACAAAACAAAATCGTGATTGTCCTTAGTGGACGTTATGCCGGCCGCAAGGCTATCGTTGTCAAGACCGTTGATGATGGCACTCCAGACAAGCCATTTGGTCATGCTCTCGTTGCCGGTATCGACAGATATCCCCGCAAGGTCACCAAATCCATGGGCAAGACTAAATTGAAAAAGAAGTCTAAGATTAAGCCCTTCTTGAAGGTATTAAACTACAACCATTTGATGCCTACCCGTTACACAGCTAGCGAAATAACTTTTGATAAGTTGTCGGCCAAAGATCTTAAGGATCCCATCAAAAGAAAAACTCACCGTTTCCAAACTCGTGTTAAATTTGAGTCGTCATACAAGGAGGGCAAGAACAAGTGGTTCTTCCAAAAGTTGCGCTTCTAAGCAACGCATCTCTTTCGCGTATTCCCATCTTAAGGCATTCTGACGATGGACTCGTCGGGTTGCGAGTGTTTTTTAGTTTTTAATTTAATATCAACCAAACAACAATAACATCTGTATTCAAAGGATATCGAACATAATTTTCTATGTTTTTTAACCTTTCTGCTGCGTGGAACTGAAAAAAATTTGTGTCGATTTTTTTTATGAGAAAAGTTACAATAAAAAGAAATTTAAAAAAAACGTTTAAAACGTGTGTTTCAAAATTTTTGGTGTTTATTAGCAAAACATTTATTGTAAATGTTTAAAAATTCATTCTCTATCAGCGTAAAAAATTAAAGTTTACAGCAACAAAAATTCTGTAGAAAATAAGTTTTATAAACACAATCCTTAAATTAACAGAAAAATGCAAATTCAAACAAAATCTTACCATATGTGTTTAGGCTGCAAAAACGTTTATGTTATGATACACAAGCACAAGAAAATGGCTTACAAGAAATCTCATTAAAAAGCTTAAATTAATCTCTCAATTTAAAACACATTTACTTTAAAAAAAAAACTGTGTTTTGCAAACGCACTAACAAACTGTAAAGAAAACCCTTTCGAATGATGAATTGTTTGTTCCAGAGTCTCATATTCTGTTCTTTATGTTTATTCAGAAAAATCGGTGACTGTGTTTAACTAAACAAGATACAAATAAAGTTAAAAAAAATTGTAAATAGGTGGCTGGTACTCTTGAAATTCGAGAGACTGCGCTAAAAACTATTTTGGGGTCCCCTTATAACTACTAAACCAATAAATATAGAAACAATTTGAGCCAATAATTTGACCTCCAAAAACTAAACAGAATTTTCGGTACTTTTGAAAAAAAATGTATTAATTTTAAAGCAAAACATTTTTGGAAATTTGATCAACTTTATGCACTTACATAAATACATACACGTACATATGTAGGTACATCCAAGGCAAAATAAATTCACCTTGGGTACATCCATTTAAGAAAAAAATTTTGACACTAGAATGTGATGAAAAAATTTCCCAAAAGGGGGAAAATGTGTTGAATAATCTACTATGTGAATCTACTGGGTGAATTTGAATAAAATTAAATTTTTTCGTTTACAAGGTAGCGGGTTCTACGCTAGTATTATAGGTATGAAAATGTATACCTACATACATATGTACATACAGTGGTTAAAAGCGAAACTCGTATAGGTAGTTGTTTGATCATTTTCTAATTTGCAGCATACTTCTAGCAGATAAAGTTCATTCGTGAGTTTAGTTGTTAAACCAATGCTTTATGTATTTAAAACCGATAGGTAGGTACAAATTTAAAAAAAATCAATTACAACGCCGTGTGTCTATTTAACGGTAAAAAAAATGGCCGTTGTCCTTCATATGAAGACATTTAACTTTTATAACCATCTCTAATCTCTTAAGCATACTTTCAACTAGTTAAGGACAAAAGGATGATCTATTTTTCAATTCCTCTGAAGGTATTCTCTTTAACTCTGTCTTTGACGAAATGTTTGCCCCTATTACGGTTTACAACTCAACTATACTTCAGTTGAAATTTTGCAATTTGGTATTATGAACAACAACTTGTGTTTGTGAGGTTGACTTGAAATTACAACTCATTACTAACAGTTGTTTTATTAACAAAAAGTTAAAAGCAGTTAACTAAGATTTTTTGTTATTTTTTTTTTCGTCACAATAGTATCTGCTATTTATTCAACTGTCAAATCGTCACTTTTAAGACTGACAACATCAATACAAATTAAACTAGAATAAGTTGCAATCCGTAATACCAAAAAAGAGTTTAGTTGTTTTAAAGTTGGGTTGTTTTAACTGAGTTGAGTTGTAAACCATAATAGGGGCAGTACTGACCATCGCTATAACAGAAAAAAATTTCGATGGGGTTAATTTTGGTGCTCTAGGCAGGTGTCTCCGTAACATGTGGGCAGTTATAGCACAACCAACACTTCACATTATAAGCCTTATGCTTCAAATCATTATCTTCATTTTCCTAATAGAAATAGCAGCTGTCGCTAATAGCCAGCTTTTCCTTGCATAATTGCAAATTCGATTTTTAAATGCCCAAATAAACCTTGTGGTCAATAATGCATTCAATAAAGTGTAATGTGTCATGTCTAGTTGCCAAAAAAAGACCCCAAGCCACCAACGTACTTAACTGTTCTGTAGTTTAACAAATAAGAGCGCTATATTTAGCTGGGCCAAATCTTATATACCCTTCACCATGTGTGGCCCATTTATGCAAAAGGTCCAATTTTTTTTAATATCCTTTAGTTTACTTAGATAAACAAAACAAACAAAAAGGAGGCAATCGTCTTTTTTTTTTGCTTATATTTCAGTCGGTTATGGATGGATCTTGCCAGTTTTCAATACCGATCTTATAAAGTATTTCTAAAAGTATGTGGTATCAAACAACCCTGGGTGACCGCTCTTACTTGTTATAAGCTTATTTTGTTGGGTCATAGATGAATATTGCACCTTTCATCACTAGATGTGTTGGAGGGTATAAAAGTCAAAATTTTACTAAAAGCAAAATACATACCTACCTGTGAAATATTTTTTATTTAAGAATCTTAAGAATATAGGTAACTCTTTTAAGTTCATATGTAAATAAAAACTTTGATTTTCCTACATATTTAAAAAAACACAATTACCATTCATTTGTATTGGTTTCAAATAATTTTATTATTGACTCTTGGCTATCTGAACAAATATTCAGATAAATTGTAGTGTTTTTTTTTATTAAATTATCTTAGTAAGTTCTTTAGTTTCAATTTTAAATTAAATAAATGTATAACGGTCATATTTTAAATTAAGGATTCATAAATTACAAGGACACATTTTAAACAAAAATAAAAGTTAATTTAAATCATAATGATCACAAAATTTAGAATCACATAAAGTACAATTTTTATAATCTTAAAGAGAGGGATTTAAAGTCAAGTATAATTAGAAATTTACAAAATTAAAATTACTTGACTGTAAATAAAGATAAGGGTTTCTTTGTTAAATTGTTGCTGGTGGAGTAGATGTATAAAATGATATTTGAAGAATTAAACTTTATATAGAATATGTTTTTATGACTGAAAAATTTTAGATGAAAAGTATTTGTAGTAATGAAAAAGAACACAAAGTTTTTTTTAATGCTAAAGAAGTGCATTAAAGATAGTATGTAGTTAAGCATTGTGATAGAGTTGACCAAGAAGTATTAAAAAACTCTGAAAATAGAATAAAAAATATAAAATTGAGAATGGAAAAATGTTAACTTAAAATAATTTTCTGTGAGTCAATAATTCAGATGTATGTAAATCAAATATTTGTTTTTTAATAAAAAATGATTAGAAAACCAGGAAAAATTTTACTTATCTTAAAGCTAGGTTTAAAACGTTAGTAGGTATAAAGCCTTTATTTAATTAATGCTAATTTCACTTTTGATCCAAACTGGGGATTAAATTGTTTTAAAATTGTTAATTTAGTGTTAAAGATACAAACTTGATTTTAATTTATTCTTAATTTGAGCTCAAAAAAATCGTGTTTGCTATACAGTTCTAGAACACATGGCTTAAAAAGCTATCTTGAAATTTTTCCTGGTTATACAAAATGTTCTTTAAATAAAATATTTTAAAATATATTTCTCTAGAAAATAAATCGTTTTTTTAATTACCTGTGAAATAGTTTTATGTCAAAAAGTCCTTTTTCTTTTTTAATTAGTAAGTAATAAAAAGACAGCATATGTGGGAAGGAATCCATAACATTTTTTCAACAAATTTCCAATCACAGGTGTTTTTTTTCAAACAGGAGAAACAGGAACATTTTGAAACATGACATTTTAGATTCAAGCTTTTGCGGGCTGATTGTAAATGGGATTCTAGGGCATGTTTTTTTTTTGCTGCTAACAAAGGTTAGTATGATTTTTTAAGTTAACTTAAACTCTAATGTTAAATTTATTACAATTTGTTATCATATTTTAGAACATGTATTAAAATACATTTAATTGTTAAATAAATTAAAAAAAGAACAACATACACAAATAATTAATAAATAAATCCTGTTTAAAATTGGCTGAAAAAGTTTCCATGAGGCCTGTGTGTTTTTGTTTATGTTTGCCAATTACACATAAAAAATGTTAAACCATCCATGATTTCATTTTTTTTTTTATTACAAAACCACCATAATATTTGTTTTTTTTCAAATGTCAAGGGGATGGTAGAAAGGGAACACAATAAGCCGTTGTTTTTGTTTTGAGAGGGTTTTATGAGGCAGTTAGGGAAGAGAGAAGAGAGATTAAACATATAAACATTGGTTTGATATTGTTTTATTTATTAATTTGTTAAAAAATATGTTTTTCAATTAAAAGTTTTGAAAAAATCAATTATGTATATATTTAAGAATGAGAAATAGCCAAAAGTATGACCAATAATAATAATATAAATAATTAAATAATAAGTACATACGTGATATAGAAAAATCAAAATGTACTACATTCATACATACGTGGAAACCAAAATCACATGTAATTGAAAGTACGTGTGCGTGTTTTGTAAAGGTGCTTGTTTTTATGCTAAAGTTGCATTTGATTTTTTTTTTCAAAAATATAACAACACATATGTTTATTACCGAATAATACCAAAAGTTTAGAATATTTTAGCATTTTAGCTAAAACAAAAGAGTTATTAGAGTAATAGTGTTAGTTTCTATCCTATGGTGTTAGTTTTAAAAGAAATTTATAAAAATTAATTACATGAGAATTGTGCTGTTTTTTTTGTGCATTTTTTCGGAACTTTTTTTTTAAATTTTACCCATTGTAAAACCAGAAACAATTTGTTTCAACTTTTTTTTTAAATTTTCCTGTGCAGAATTGAAACAAATAGCATTTTTTACTTTAAAAAATGAATAAATATAAAAATTGTTTATACAAAAATAAAAGGAGCAAACAGTAGCCAGTTATTTTGTTTTTGCACAATTGTTTTGGTGTGGTTGGTTAGTTTTATGGAGAAATCTGCTTTTTCGAATTTTATTTTTTTTTAAAGAACTAATTTGTTTTTAACAATAATAAAAAAAGATAAATTTGTTATTAATGTTTTTGGATACATCTAATATTATGTATTACATGTATATAAGAAAATAAATATGTAACGCAACTTTTACCGGATGCTGTACAACTGTGGTGAATTTGTTTTGCACGCCATAATTTTAAAAAACAAAAAAGTTCCACTAATACCCACTTAGCAAATATAAGTTAATTTTCGAATAGTCGTAACTAAATTGTTACTATATTCTATCACCTGTATGATAGTTAGCATCTTCTTTCAAAATTTACAAGAACCATTTTGCGTATTGAATTTTGATCTAAAAAATTGCAGTTTGCAATACACATTTGTAGGACAAAAAAAATTAATAAAATTAATTTACTTAATAGAGTTTTGTATTGCCTTTATAAAAAGTGATAGTGAAAAAAATTGAACTCAAAATAATAAAATTTATAAATTAAATAAATAAATTGTAACGTAATTTTTTTAAATTTTTGTTTCGAGTTTCAATACTTCTTTCGCATAGAATTAATTACGCACTTGTTTAGGGCAAAATTAATTTTAAAAAAGTTTGTTTGAAGAGAACTTTGTTAATTTAAATTCAAATTAAATTTTATATTTGTGTAAAAATATAAATAAATAGTTGGTGTCAAGCAAACTGCAACATTTGATATTAAGTTTTAAACTTTTATATGTTGCTTAGGCAAATCTAAAAAGTTTAGAAACAATTTTCGTAAAGAGTACGAATATTTTTTGTACATTGACATGTGTATGTAATTAAATAGTCCTTAAATAAAGAAGCTTTGGAGTTTATTTTGTTGCGGACGACAGATTATAGGTAAAATTTTTTAAACATTTTTAAAATTTTCTAACATTTTTTTAAGATTTATTAGAAAGTGTTTGAAACTAAAAGCATTAAATAATGGGGAAACTAATCACCTTAATTAAAGATATTTTTATCCAGGTTACACTATTACCCAATTTCACATAATTAATGCAGTTAGTAAATTGTTAAAGCACCGATTACAATGAGGTTAAGTGGTTAAAAAGCATTAAAATTTGTGAAATCTATAAAAAATAATAATTTCTACAAATAAAACAATAAACAATTGTGAATATTTGTTTATAACGATTTCTTAACATAATAAGGTGTGTAACAGGATAAACAAAAAAAAGTATACAAATAAATTAAATATTATAATAACTAATACATATACATATTTAGAAAACTTTATAATACATTGAAGATAATTTAACAAAATTAAATTTGTTGTCAATAAAGGATAAGAAACTTCATTAACAGGCAAATTATTTAAATAATTCCAATAACACTGTAAACAATAATAAACAATTTTTGGGTGCGACTTAAGGAAGTGTGAGGGTGGGAAATGGGGGAAGTACATAAATAATTTATAGTAAAATAATATTAAAAATAAAAAAATATACAGTGCGCAACAAAAAAAAATAATAAGGAGACATTACCAGTTAACACGTTTGTTTGAGAGAATCTCCAAAATATTTTTAACCACTTCAGTGCTGGAGTTGGTGCCACCCAAATCTGAAAAAAAACCCAAACAAATATTAAGAATTTTAGTTTCGAGGCAATCAATAAAAGCTATAGGTATACAAATATTTTACGAAAAAATATTATGAAAACAAAAAAACTAACTAGATCAGCTGCTATTTGTCAATTACCGCTTGTAGTTACCGTTATACACAATTTTTGTGTTCGTTTTCTTGCATAGAAATATGTTTTATCAAAATTTCCATAAGAAAAATCGTTAAATACATTTTTTTTAATACCAAAAAAAAATCTTATTGTTTACCTGGAGTCCTAATGCCTCTATCCACAATGGTCTCATATGTAGCCTCTTGAATAACGCGGGCATGGTCCTTGTGGCCCAAATGTTTCAACATATCAATACTGGCATTGATCATGGCAACGGGGTTAGCAATATTTTTACCGGCAATAGCTGTACCAGTGTTACGAGTACCAGGTTCAAAAATAGCATACTTAAAAAAAAATGCATAAGAAACAAATAAAAAAATTTGATTCAATTTTAAGTTAACAACTCAAAATGCAAATACAAACATGATCACCGTAGTTACGGCCAGACAAAAGACCAGCACCACCAATTAAACCACAAATGACATTGGAAACAATGGTACCATACAAATTTGTCATGTTCATTACATCGAACTGGCAATATAAGGAAAAGATTTTTTATTTAATTGAAAATATCATTCGAAAACAATTCCACTCACCTGATGAGGATTTGATACCAATTGCATGCAAGTGTTATCGATAATCATGTTGTTATGTTCCAATTCTGGATAATCCTTGTGCACACGCTTGGCAACATCCAAGAACAAACCATCGGACAGCTTCATTATATTAGCCTTGTGAATGGTGGTTACCTTCTTTCGACCATTTTGGCGCGCATATTCGAAAGCATAGCGAGCAACACGTTCAGCATTATCGGTAGTGACAACTTTCATGCTCTCAACAATACCGGGTACCGATTCGTGTTCCAACATAGCATACTCACCATCGGTATTTTGACGAATCAAAATAATATCAATATTGTTGTGGCGAGCTGGAATACCAGGAAACGATTTGCAGTGCACAACATTAACATACAAATCCAATTCGTTACGAATGGCAACATTACGTGAAACCTCAGTTATATCATGTGATTTTGTCTCAATGTTACCCTTGATGGCGACACCGTTACGTTTAATGGAAGTAATTGCATACTCCAAATCATCATTGCCCTCGGTAGAAGGATCAATGTCAATGACTTCAAAATCGATGGGAGCACCGCAATAAGCAAAAATGTCGCGAACGTATTTCATAAGTTCGGGACCAATGCCACCACCGGGTAGCATAGTGACAGCATGACGACCACCATATTGAGCTGAAGGAATATCTGTTTTCTGGTTTAGAGCAAATAAAAGCAAAATTTACCATTTATTCTTTAACCTCACTATTTTAGCATATAGATGTGTAAATATTTCAACATAGACAACTTACAGTCAATTTTTTTTGCAAAGCAGACTTTGTATGTGCAACATCTTCAGTTTTTTCCTTAGTCACCAACAGGGGATAGCTCTGTAAAAAGTTCAATTGTTATTAAACACGTATATTTCAACAAGACAGGATATTTTCTGTCAATAAATTATGTAATTTTTTGTGTTAATGTTTTTAGTTTGGCATTTGTTTTTTCTTTATCTTTTACTTACCCTGCATAGGAATGGAGTTTGGGTCGTCTTTAGCAATCTTTGAGATAAACGTACTGCCATGACTTCTTAAATAGATAATTCCGCCGTACTTTTTGAATTTAAGAAATTATATTTTTGCAAAAATTTAACTCTCTGGTGGTCGAATTTTGCGCACCGCAAAGTTGGTAGCACTGTTTCAAAAAGACAGCTGTTTACGGCGAACTCACCTTCACAGCTGTTCAAATAGGTAGTAACAGGGTGTTTAAGTGATGTTGCCGGACTCAAAAAAATTCTACATCATTTCCAAATACGTAAAAAATATTTTACTACTGAAATAAAAATTATATTATTATATATAATATCACTTTATTAATAAATTTTATTTTGGCTAAAAGTTCATATATTTACATATATATATATATATATATATATATATATATATATATATATAAATTGTGATATATTGAGGATTTAAGTTATCAATTCCCCTTTCGAAACCAGCCATTTCACGTCAGCACTCTTTTTCTTACCGACACTACTCTAATTGAATGTTAGTTTGATATACATATTTAAAGTTTAAATTTAAACCATCGTCCCTAAACGCTTGCCCAGCTGGCGAAGCTTTTCGGGTATTTATTTATTCTCTTCGTGAATTTTATAACCAGGGTTATCCAAAGAAGAAAACCTTACTACCACAATTATTCTTAAAATTGACCAGAGCAACAGTACCTATGATCTTTACTACATATATTTTTTAACTTAAATATCGTACTGAGGTCGTTGATTTGTTATTATAATATTTCCTTAATAATAAGAGTCCAATTTTTGTTTTATTTTCCTGTTGAAAGCTTAAAAATTTTAAATAATATAGCCACACTACAAAATCTTAAGAAAAAAAATCCATGTGTTTTATTTTCATTATGTCGAACGACAGCCATGGTTACAACCAAGGCAATTGAGATGCAAAAAAGTTTTAATTTTTTTCTTAAAAAAAGAGTTTTTTGAAAATTAAAGTAGCTTACATAAATTTAGTTATATTTTTGAAATAATAATGTGTTTTCAAAAGCTTCACTAAGTTCAGTTTATTAATAACTATTTGAAGTTTAAGTCAATGTTTCTATAAATTATTTTACCGATGCAATTTTGTTATTTTTACAGCCTGTTTACTGCTTTACTGAAGTACAGATCAAAAGACTTAAAAACAAAATAATAACAAAAGTTGTACAAACTTATTCATCCGAAAGAAAAAACTTTGAAATTAAGTGGGTCAATGTACAAGTAATACATCGTTTATTACATTTATTATGTTCGTTATAAGTATGCTAAATAATTGTATACGTAATATTAAACAAATTGATTGATAAATTAAATTTTTAAGTTAAAGGTTCAATGCACATTTATACATAGATATATTTATTAATTAGAATTTTTTTAATAAATGTTTATTTATATATATATATATATATATA
>NDXZ01019896.1:847-20222 GCA_003055125.1 Paykullia maculata
ATAAAAAATCTAGCCTTTACATACTTTTCGGACATGTAAATACAGACGTACATACATAAATACACGTAGTGAAGAGTATATAAGATTTGGCACAGCCGAATATAGCGCTCGTACTTGTTTATTATCTTTTATTGTACAAGACTATGTAACTGTTGCAATTTTCTAAACAAAATTAAAGAAAACTATTTCCAGCTTCACTTAACTTGTTCTTGATATTCTTTCTATGTTTTAAATAAATCTGATTATAAATACAGGTATTTTTATAGCAGCCACTCTGGATTAAGTCTTATTTTTTTTCGAATTTTTCATTAGTAAATCTTTCATTTACATTTTATTTCTATTGTTAAGTTTTTGAGAGAATAGTTTTGTTAATTTTATTATTCTACTCGTTGCAATAATAAGTAAAAAAAAAAAAGAAAAGTTGTAGGAATTTTATACAATTTATGCTTAAAAATCAAATTTTGTACAATTTCGCAGCAAGTTGTAAAAATCAAAAACCTTTTCTAATGAAATACTAATCTGTTACTAAAACCAAAATTCATAGTCATTAGTCAACTATTTGTAAACGAAAATTATAACTATTGATTAACTAATTTTTTAATTTAATTAGTTAACTAATGACAGTGAATTTGGGCATAAGTGTCACAACAGTTTAAATAATTTATAAATATCTTGTATTTTATTGTTCCCTTAAAACCTCTTAGCATTTAGAGAAAAATCCTTCGAAATTGACACGAGAAAACTTTAGTTTCTCAGCTCGAGCCATAGTGGGCTCTTTCCTACAACCTGCACCACCACCATACGCCAACGATGGCGACTACATACGCATGACGGATGAGGATGTGGCCAAACGTTTGGAGGACCTGAAAATCTTTACACGTCAAACACTTAATGTAGAGCAACGCATTGAAATCGCCAAACAACAGCAGGCCTTAAGGGATGCCAAGAAATTGCAAAAAGAGGAAATGGCACGCAACAAGGAGAAAGCACGTTTGGAAAAAAATGAAAAACTAGAACAACAGCGCAAGGAAAAAGAATTAAAAAACCAACAAGCCATAGAGGTACATATACAAATATTAAAACAAACGAAACTTTATAATTGACACGGAATTGAATTTTTTAGGCCCGCAAAAAGAAACAAGAAGAATTGGAGCGCCTTAAGCAAGAGGAAATAATGAAAAAGCAACAGGTGTGTAGAATGAATAAAATTTTTAATTTTCACAATTCTTATTCACACCTATCGTGAGTAAATGTTCCCTTAAATTTGTTTCCCCTTTCCCAAAATTGCAATCGTGAATAATATTCCCTTGAAATATGTTCCCTTTTTTGTATTAGTTTGTTCACTTTGTTTTGTCTATGGAACAAAATTTCACATTCGGGAACATAATTTCACATTTCATTCACGATAGGGGTGATTATATCAAATCACTCTTTGATTTCTTGTTTTCGTTGTCTTTAACGTTTCAAAATGTTTTCAATTCTTTGTTTTTTTTTGTTTTTAACTCAACTGTTTCTTTAAAAAAAAAATATATATTTCAAATTTAATTGTTAATATTTGTTGTTTTTTTAAATTAAAATTATTCAATTATTTAATTTAGGAAAAGGAAAAGAAACGTCAAGAAGCTATTTTAGCTAAAGAACAGGTATTGAAAAGATTTAAAACATTTTTAAAAAACCTACATACATTTGAAACTTAAAATAATTTGTAGAGATTTGTTCTTTAGATGAGTAGTAGTTTGTAAATTTTAGTTAAACCAATATCTTAAACAAAATTTTAAAAAATTTTAAATTATTTAATTATTTGTTTCTGCAGGAACTTAATCGCCAAAAGGAAATGCTATTGGCAGCCGAAATGGAACGTGAACGTAGACGCCAACATATGGCACTGATACGTCAGTTGGAAGTGCGTCGCAAATTTGAAGAGCGTGAAAAGAAGAAACATCTAATGGTATTAGATCGTTTGATCCTAAGGGAAAAGCGTTTGGCAGCTCGTAAAAGAGATGCTGAAATTTTAGCACAAATAAGGTGAGAGGTGCTGTTAGAAAACTTAATGTTCAAAATCAAGCTGTTCAATTACTTTTTTTAAAACGTTTAAAGTTTTACAATATTTACTTAAATGCTTGTATGCTCTTTATATAAATAATAGGAAACCCCAAGAGGATTCAGAATTATTGCAATTAAATTCGATACCAGAATTAGAGCGTGTTGCTGGAAATCGTTTGCCCGGCCAAGCTATGGCCGACCTACTAATGGTCTTTGAATTCTTGCATAACTTTGGAGAAACTTTAGGTTTTGGTAAGTTTTATTTGAAAAAAACAGAAAATCAGTTAAAAACAAGGTCAAACCTATTCTCACGATAGAAGCAAAACTTTTTTTTTATTTTGTGTTTCCTTTTTTAATAACGATAACATTTTTTTTTTCCTGAAACTAGTTACAAAAGTTGCAGTGAAGCGAGTGTCTACTACACTCATCTCCTTCTGACAACAATCCATAATTTTATGCAAATAATTTCATCGTCCAAATGTAGTCCAAGTCCTTTTGGTTAAAAAAAAAAAATAATTGTCAATTAATATCGTTAGGCTTTAGTTCATGTGATTATTAAATCAAGAATATTATGAAAAATCGAGTACGACCCTAGCCGAGAGTGTAATGCTTTTTCGAAACCAGCTACGGTTTCACATTCAGCACTTTTTGATCGGTACTACTGCTGTTGTATGTAAATATCATCTATTTAACTCACAATTTTATGTTATTAGCAACTGGGATTTCTTCCCTAACTACTCTATACCTTTCCTTAGTGGATTAGAACGAAATTTAATAGCTGTTAAGACCTTTCTGTCATTTATCCCTGTCACTAACTAATAATTGTTATTTTCATTTCCATTTCGTATTCTTTTTCCGGACAGACATGGAATCTCTTCCCACCCTTCAAAATCTCCATGATGCATTAGTAGTCGATAGTAATTCCGAAGTTGAGGAGGAACTCTTATCTGTGATGACACATTTGCTGGTATGTGCCATAGAAGATCCGGGCATACCGAATCCGGGGCGTCACACTACTCTACTGGGACAATCTCTGCGAAATGCTGACATAACAAATTCCAATGTATCGGAGATATTACGCATCTATCTGTATGCAACGGCAACCGGAGAAATACGTCAAATGTTCGGTGTTGTTATGGATCGCGAACGCGAACGTAAAGTACCCGATCATCATCAAATCGATGCTGAAACTGTGGTGCATACAGGCAAAAATGCCGAATACTACAAGTTGTTGCACGAAAACGAAACGTGGAAAATGTCATTGGCCCTCAAAGACCGACCATTCGTGGCTCTTAATCCCACAAAAAAGACTCAAATACTGGCTCATCTATGCAATGATCTGCTAATGAACAAGGCGGTACTCAAACAGATCGACAATAGTTTGGAGACCTGCAATCAAATGCGCAAAGAAAAGTACATGACCGATATGAAGGTAAGGAAGTACAAGGCTCTGCATATGCGAAAGTCGCGAATTGAGGCATATGAGAAAATACAAGCTGAACGTGAGGCAGTCATGCAAGCGATGGCAGCCCAACAGAAATTGGATGCTGAACGCCAAGAGAAGATATCGTTCGAAGGGGCAAACAAAAAAGATGGTGCTGCCACAGAAGATAATCCGGTGGCAACCACATCAATAGAGACGGCTAGTGAACAAAATAACAACACTAGCAAAGATGAGAGCATGGAGGTGGACTTAGAGGGTACTCAAAATCAAATCGACAAGGAAATAATTAACCTGCCCAGCAATTTGGATGAAACCAAATTATCTGCTGCCAATTTATTAGCCTCAAGTGATATAACACCCACCAAGATGGTAAAATTGGATGAGTTAACCTCCACTTCATACCACAATGGTGGATCAACGGCTGGCGATATCAATGCCTTATTGGGAGGCAAAAAGATTATAAAGGGTCTAAATGATGATGCCTGTACTGATGTGGGCATGGATGAAGATCTTTCCGATATGGAGTCCGAAATAACCAACGTCGAGGAAGATGAGGACAATCGCTTGTCGGCCGATGAGTTGCAAAAGAAATTGGATAAAATCATAAGAGCCTCCTTAAATTGCAAGGAAGTGTTGGAAAAAAGTACCAACCAACTTAGGGCTACTTGCTTTGGCCAGGATCGATTCTGGAGACGTTATTGGCGTCTGCCTAAGGCCGGGGGCATATTTATTGAAGCTTTGGAGTCGGCTCAAAATGACTTGTTCCAGTATAGCGCAATATTGGAGCAAGAAGATGAGGAAAGAAAGCAAAATATGCCACCAGAACAGGATACTGCGAACGAATCAAACAATAAGTCACCAGAGAATCATGACGTTGAAATGAAAGAGTTGTTATCATCATCATCAAATCCACCTCCACCAGTTGTGAATGTAGCAGAAAATAATCCAACCGATGACTCTGATGATGATGTCATTGAAACAAATCGCATAGAACCAGAAATTGTGGACTTGCGTGATGATGACGATGATGATTACGATGTGGCCATACAACCACATGGCATACAATTGGATAATAATGGCACCGCCAAGGTGGAAAAACCAGATGCAGCTGGCCATTTGCCACCTATAAATATTATTAATCAGCCGCCTAAGAAAGATGAAATGGAAGTGGACAATAAAATACCGCCGCCACAACCATTAACAACAGCAACAGGAATGAATTGCTTACACAATCCAATATCAACTGCTCTCATGATGAATCTTAATCAGAATTCTATAACTGTAAACTGTGATAAACCAGATTTGAATAAAATGAATTCTAATACTTTAACGACTTCATTAATATCTAATCCCACCACATCCATTACCAGTACATCGAGCATCGTGTCCTCGCCTTGTGTCCTGAATCTTGACACTAGCACCGGTGCCAACAAACCCGAATGCAAGTTTGAGGATAAGAGGGAAGACGATTGTATAATTGTGTCCTCCACAGGTCCGTCGGACATTAAACCGATATTTACTGGCAGTGAAATACCTGAAGTCAAGTGGTTTTCCATTGTTAATCGTGAAGTGCCATTGACAACCACAGAACCTCAGAATGTCACTAACCTAAAGGAATTTCAAAAAATGTATTCAAACATCACCTGTGGATCCAGCTATCAAATCCAGGGTCATCCCTGGGACATATCAAACAATGTCCAATATTTCACAGTTACCATGGATGATTGTAAGGCTGATCTAACAAAATTGAGTTCGGAATGTATACTGTCGTTGTCGGGCCTCAATGAGGCTGATATCGAAAAGAAACTAAAAGAATTTGAGGAAAAATTGCAAAAAAATTCAAAAAACTCCTTGGAGACTCCTCGTCATCATTCTGCAGCAACGATGAAAAGTGAACAAGCAGATGAAGAAGGTAAAGAAAATAACAGCATGGAATGCGATGACGAGGAGGGCGAGGTCGATAGAGAATTAGATGGAGTAGATAAGAAGCGTTTGTTAAAAAACGAAACAAACAAACTGACATTTTTTCCTTTTCCTAAGGACTCTCCACTCTGCGATACCGGCGGCGGTGGAGGTGAAGGAGATTTTGCCGAGGACATAAAACCTAAATTTGAAATTAAACTTGATGAGGCATTGCAATCTTCCTTGCAAAATATGCAGCAAATGTCTTTGGCCAATATCAGTAATTTCATACAATACGATATTCCCACACCCTTGCAAATGTCTCTGGAAGAATCTCAAAAGTTGGAGAGAATCAAACAGGAGGGGTTTCCTAGGAAACAAAAGTGCGTCTACGTAAAACGTAACTTGCGCTATGGCTGGTGGAAAATTGATACCATGGAACTGTTGCATCAGGTCATCAACTCTCTCAACTCGACAGGCTTAAGAGAAAAAGAACTCAAGGAGAATCTAACGCGTTTTTTGACACAAGAAATTCCCTTAGGTCTTTCCTATTCAATGGGTGAAGTAAGAACGGACGAAAAAGATTTTATGTTGCCAGACAAACCCAATGACTGGACACCCAAAATAGCCAAAAGGGTAGAAATGGCTTTGTTAGAGCAACTGGAAGTCTTGGAAGATAAAATTGCTTCTGCCTCTATGCAATTGAAACATTGGCAATTACCACCCAGAATAGAATCGGAACTTAATTTGGAAAGTGATGCTGACATCACAGAAGAGGATTTTGTTAGCATTATACCAATGATAAGGGAACGCATCATAGACTTGGAAGCCAATATAGAAAGACGTTATTTGAAACCTCCCTTGGGAGCTCAAACAGGTGATGCTCACTTAGCGGCTATTGCTCAAAATCAACAAAATACTCAAACACAAAATTCAGCCAATGCTGCCGCCTACTACCAACAAATGCAACAGCAGCAGCAGCAACAACAACAGGCCCTGCTACAACAGCAGCAGCAAGCCTTTAATCCCTCAGCCTTTAATGAAAGAGCCATGGCGATAGCTGCGAATAATGCCAACAATGCAGCAGCGGCCTCAGGCTCAAATGCCAACAACAATAGCAGCAGCGCCGAGCTCAACTCCCAGTCGCATATGGGCAACAATGAAAATAATTCCGGTGGTGACTCTCCCTCCAGTAATTGTGATAGTGAGAAAGATGAAAAAGTCGAAAATATTCCTAAAGGTTTGGTGTCGTGGCGTGATGCTGTTTCACGTTCCCACACAACCGCCCAATTAGCAATGGCCCTGTATGTTTTGGAATCTTGTGTAGCCTGGGATAAAAGCATTATGAAAGCCGTAAGTTTTTGTTTTACTCAATTCATAAATTTATAATTTTATTTAACAAAAAATTAAATAAAATTTTTATTAATAACGAAACATCAACTAAATAACTACACAAGCACACATTTTATTTCATTTCTGTTGATTTAAACCACATTCATTTGTTATTTGTTTTTTTTAAACTCTATTACTACAACAATATCTGCTCTATACATCCTGGTTTGTTCTTTCCATCTATTACTTTATTTATTTAACTAACAATATACAAACATACATATCTAGTTTGTTTAAATGATAATGAACTTACTTGTGTTTGTTTTTAAATTTATTATATTTTGTTGCTTTTAAATTATTGTTTTTTTTTTCTTCAAAGCATGTTGTTTTCTCTTTTGTTGCTTCAATAATTTGTCTTGTTTTTTCTTTCTTTTTTTTTTTTAATGATAATTTTATATTTGTATAAAGGATTTTGAGAATTTTTGGTTTATATTTGATCTAGTTGTTTAAGGCCTTCTTTAGTGCGGTATTAATTAGATGTTTGTATAGCTGTTGCCTGTAATGAGGTGCTTCAATTGCTGCCGTATACACACACACTCACTGAAACCTTGTTTTATGTGATTAATTCGTTTCGCTATGAATTATACAAACCACAGTAGCATAACAAACACAATACGGGGTCACATAATATTTAAAATGTACATATTGGTTTGTTTTAAAATTTCAAATTTTGAACCATTAACTTAAATCAAAACATTATTATTATTACGAAAAGCCCAACAAAATCATATTAAAAAGGAAGAAACGAATTTTTAATTCTATTTACTGAAACAACGAAGAAAATTCAGGTTAAGCGTTTAGCCAATGTCTTTCTGGATTTAGGTATATTCATGTCAAAAATTTGTGCAACAAATGATGCTTTCTCGAAAGCACACAAGTATTTAGGACAAGGTGTGGTTGTGAACCGCTTCCACTTCTAATGAAAGATTACATGTTTTTTGTATGAAATTCCTCGCGTAGAGGTTCTGCTTTAGAGATCTTTATAGTGTTTTTACACTGAGAGTTTTAACTCAAAAAATGGGTTTTAACGTTAAAACCAATATTAAAACCTGGTTTTACCATACAAAGTAATTGCGTTAAAACCATCTTAAAACCTTTTTTGTTTTGGTTTTAAGTTGGTTTTATAAAATACATCCATGTTTTTGGTGTACTAAAATCAGTTTTGGTGTTTTAAAAACAGATAATAACAATAGATTGCACTCAACAAATCAACAAAAAAAGTAAATAATTTACATTTTTCAAACAATGGATGCAGCAGCAACAGTTCCAAAAAATTGCAAAAGAAAAAGAAGCTTGTGGACGGAACATATAGGGAAAAAACATTTCTTGATTTTATTAGCCATAATTTCAAAATATTCATGTACAGAAAACAAAATAATTTCTATTTGGAAGCGCATTTTCAAAATTTCTTAATTTTTCATACAAACAAAAACAGCTGTTATACAGTTGGTCAAATAAATAATTTAACAGTTATATAAAAAAGTACTAAGTATTGTCAATAAATTTATTAGACAAATTGTTAGTCAAAACCTGATTTAAATAAACTTGTGGTGTGAACGCAAAATCAGCTGTTAATGGTTTTAATATTAAAACCAGGCTTTAACTTTAAATATGAAAACACTGTTAAATTATCTTTTTGAAGAAACTGCTAAATATATTCAGTTTGCACATCACTTTTCTAAGCTAATAGTTTAATAAGTCAATAGAGAAAGCTTCCAAATTAAAAACTTTTTGCTGGAAATATTAATACAAACTCGCAATACTGCTTTCCTTCCACGAGGCATTTAAATTGGTGTTTTTCTTTTTAAAAGATAATATTTTTTTATTAGAAATACGTAGAATTCTAAGCTGAGACTTTTTTATTTTCGCAAAGTAACTGCGAAGGTTGATATTATAGATTTACATATTTTTTTATATTCTGTTTGTATTTATTTATTTATTTTTTAATTCATTTGCCAAATAACATATTTATATTCTACAAAATTTTAAGACAGTAAAGAAAGACATGCTTGTAGTATTGAGTCGTCAATTATAGCCTCTAGAATTTTACTATTCCAGATCAGTAAAATTTGCTCTGAAATCTAAAGAAATTATTATGCAAATTTAAAAATATTTAAAACTTTACCCAACGCCACCTATCGGATAAAAGTATCCTTTTTTTGAGATGGACTAAACCAAACACACTGACAGAATTTTAAAGTAAAAATCAATTGAAAGTTTTCAAACTTGCAGCTTAACCGACATGAAAATTTTGCAGACAGTAAATTTAATTCTAGAACATCAATCTTATCGGAACATTTTTTTTCTAGAAATGTACCCAAATAAAGTTCTTGGTAACTCTGGATTGTAAAGTAAAGAGAAGACATTTTGAACATGAACTTTTACTTGACTGTAAGTAAATAAGCCCATAGACATGAACTTGTGCAAAAAGTATGTGTTAGTGAAATTGTGAGAACCTGTGAATGTGTGTGTGTGTGTGTGTGTGTGTGTGTCAGGAATATGCCTCGCCACATAAAATACAACCATGCAAATGTGTCAGACTTTTTCAATTTTTTTTTTTTAAGTTTAGGGCAGATCAAGGCGAATTCACTTCAAGTGGTGTAAGTCCCAATTAACAGAACAGAATTTAGAAGGCAAACAGACAGACGAAGTTTGTTGTAGGCGAGGGGTTAAAGTGGTAGAGTGTGTAGTACACGCAATTGTAAAGGTTAAGGCAATACAGGTCAACTGAATGAATACGATTATAATTTCTTAGGGTCTTTAGTTCATATTTAAATCATACAGAATCTCATGCTAATTTTGCTACATTTAAAAGAATGCAATTCTTTTCAATTTGAAAATAGTGGTTTTGTCTTACATCAAATCAAATCAAAAGGTTATGTTTAAAAACATAATTATATTTGTAGTTTTAAAACTTTTGTTTTTAATAAAAATGAAGAAAGTTTATTTAGTTTTTTTTTTTAATATTTTATTTATTCTGTCTACGAGTATTATGTACTTTTTAACTATTTTTTGCTTTAACTTTAACTTTAATTTTTTTTTTTTTATTAGTTACCAAAAAATATAACATTTTCTTTTGTTTTTAGTTTAAAAAACAAATTAATAAAAAATAAATATTTACAAAAAAAAAAAAAAAAAATCATCTAATTTTTCTTAAACTTTTTTCGATTTTTTTTCTTTTTTCAAAATAAAAAAAAAATTATATAAAAAATATTTGTTGTTGTCCAATTTACTACGCACTTTTATTAAATTATTTATATAAATGTCGCTTAAAATCGAATTCCTGAAAATGTTTGTTAATCAATATTTTTTCAATTTTCTACTTAATTTAATTGTTAATTTTACTATTGCATCTTGAACCCCTTAAATTTCAATTCATTTAATTTGTTTATGTGCTTTTTATATACATACATACATATATTCTGTTTTTTTTTTGGTTTTCTTTTGTTTTTTTTTTTGTAACTTTCAATGTTTGCATTAAAAATAAAAAATACTTCTGATTTACTGGTTAATATTTGCTTAAAACAAAAAAAAAAAAAAAAATTACACTAAAAATGTTTACACCAAAAACATCAACATAAACATAAATTCATTCATAAATTACACACACACATACACACACATGCCCATAATCATCTTATACATTCCACTACCACATTATATTCATAAAAAACTTTTCACTTATACTTTCCGTCTGCCTGCGCCTCTCTGTCTATCCCGAACTCATTAAGCTCATTATAATTTTAAATAAATTGGTGAATGGTAAAACAAACAAAATCTAATGTAAATTCAAATTTCCCTTTATCCAAATTCCACTTTCATTTTTCCTTGCAAACCTTCATTTGATGGTTGTTTAATTTTGTTTGAAAATTTTCTTTATGAATTAATTAAAAAAAAAAAATCCATCTAAAGTTGCCAATAACGAAACCGGAAAAATCAGAAAAAACTAAAAAATCTAAAAAAGAAAAAAAATCGAAAGACAAGAAAAATTCTCATAAGAATAATGAAAATTTTAATGGAAAACACAAGCATCATAAACATCATAAGAAATCCAAAAATAAATCAAACAAAACTGAACAAATTTCTCCCAACGATACGAAATCGTTGAATTTGCCAACAACTGTGTTTGTAGCAAACGAAACGAACTCTTCGCAGTCCTGTGCAAACAGTCCCAAGGACAAGCAAAAAGAGGACGGCGGCAAGAATTCTGTAATGATTTGTGAGACCACAACACCGACCACTATTAAAATTAATCTTAAATATCAAACACCTAAGCAAAGATTTAAGAATGCTTTAAAATCGGGTGATGTTTCGTTGAACCTCTCATCCAATGAAAACATTTTCTTTATTCCCAAAGTCCGCTCACCCTCGCCTAGTGAGCGGTCAAGAGATTCTGTAACACCACCATCTTCGAAAAATCTAAAAACCCAAATTAGGAAAACGAAAAAGTTAGCGACCAAATTTAATAAAAAAAAATTAACAACCACAGTCACCACCAACAATACACCCCATAAAACAACCACTAGTCCTTTAACACCCTCCTCCCCCGCTTCCCTAAAATCCACCAAAACAACAACAACAAATACTAAAAAATTAGGTAGAAGCCGTAAAAAATCAACATCATCTACAAAATCTACCAAATATTCGAATTCCTTACAGAATTGCCAGTTCTGCACATCTGGCGAAAACGAGGATAAGCTCTTGCTATGCGATGGCTGCGATAAGGGTTATCACACCTACTGTTTCAAGCCGAAAATGGAAAATATACCCGACGGGGATTGGTAAGTATTTGCAAATAAATTTAACTCAAATTAAAATTGAATGAAATGAATTTTCTCTATGTTTTGGTGGCAACTAATATTCTTCTCAGTTTTAATTGTTTCATTTTTCATTATTCAATCAGCCAGTCAGTCAGTCAGTCAGTCATTCACTCAGTCAGTGAATCAATCAATTTTCATTTTGTTTGTCTCAGTCTGAAAACTAAAACTTATTAAAATCTTTCATGTTGTCACCTTTTTTAAAAGCACTAACACTTTTTAATTTCATTACATATGTATGTATGTGTGTATGTATGTCCTCATATTTATTTACAAACCTTTCATTCTTCCATCTTAAAAAAGGTATTGTTATGAGTGTGTTAATAAGGCCACTAACGAACGTAAATGTATTGTTTGTGGCGGTCATCGTCATGCTCCGGTTGGCAAAATGATCTATTGTGATTTGTGTCCTCGTGCTTATCATGCCGATTGTTACATACCCCCACTATTGAAAGTGCCTCGTGGCAAATGGTATTGTCATGGTTGCATCTCAAAGGCACCACCACCGAAGAAACGTTCCTCAACTAGTAAAGCTCGCCGTGAACGTGATACATCTGTCTCGCTATCAAAACGCAAGGATAAACATCACAATACATCGTCCAGTTGTGAGCAGCTAAATACATCGACCGATCATCATAACATACACAATTCATCACATGACGAGTCCATGACTTCGCTGCCACCACCACTAAGGTGAGTTGTACATTTTTCCATCTATTGCAAACTTAAGAAATGTCTGTTCAAGCGCTTTTAGTTTGTATTTTAAATTTCTAAGCTTTTTGCCAACTTTATTATTTTAAAATTCAAAATGTTTTTTGAATTTTCTTTTAGTCCTGCTCATTCTGTGGCCTCAACATCATTTGATGATCATCATGCCAATTCTATTGATACAACGCGCTTCCAAAATCAAGTAACAAATCGCCAAAGTGCGCCAAGTCCCCAAACGACACACAATGAGTTCAATGATATCAGCAGCATGGACGGTGCAGCCACGGCAATATTGTCGGCAGTACATGTTAATGCAACAGCAGGCGCCACTGTTAGCATGCTGCAACAGCAACAACAAACAACTCTGACTGGCACAAATAGTCTTTCAATGATTACTATACCACAACCATTACCACCACAACCATTACCATTACCACTACCACCACCACTGCAACAGCAACAGCAACAACTAAGCTTCAACAGTATTTCAAATACCGCAGGACTTTTACCACCACAATCACAAAATTTGCCACCATCACATTTTGCCAATCTCAACGCACCCATTTTACAAATGTGTGCAAATCAAAATAATCATTTGCCATATCCTCTTAACTCTAGCCAATTGATGCCGCCCAGTAGCGGGGCTATGATAGCAGCACCGCCACCACCCGCACCCGCAGCAGCAACATCAACACCTTCGTTAACGGTCTCAGCATTATCCAGCGTAGCTTCTCCCATGACTCAAGCAACGGCCACAGCAGGCCTATTACCGGTAGCTTCCTTAACAAATCAAATGTCGCTATTAGCAAATATAACGGTAACTCCGCCCACGCCACCAACTGGTGTTGTCGCCACATCAAATCTGATGTGTATCACCACCTCTCCACAACATTCTTCCATAACACCATCGTCCCGTTCGTCAACACCCACTCAACAGCATATGCATCATGGTACAGCCGCCCAACATTCGCCGCAATTACATGCCCCTGTTACATCACCTTCCATGGCAGTGTCTACGCCGCCAGTACCAGCACCACAGCCCACTGCTTTGGGTCCACCGCCACCCTTAAATATTCATGCCGTGCAGGAGGCCAAGGAAAAGCTAAAACAAGAAAAAAAGGAAAAACATGCCACCAAAAAGTTAATGAAAGAACTGGCTGTCTGCAAGACGGTCCTTAGCGAAATGGAGGTAAATTAAAAGAAAAAAAAAACCTAAACCAAAACCAGAAAATAAATTGTCACCATATCCTGTCAAATCTTGCATTTCAGCTACATGAAGACTCGTGGCCCTTCTTGTTGCCTGTTAACACCAAACAATTTCCAACTTATCGTAAAATCATAAAAATTCCAATGGATTTATCAACAATTAAGAAAAGAATACAAGATCTAAGGTAAATTTATTAAAGCAATAATCTTAGTAAAACTTACACCTACTAACTGGCAATTGTTCGCTTTTTTTCTCTCTCTCTCTCTCTCTTTTCTATCCCATTTTCTCTCTTACTTTAGTTACAAATGTCGAGAAGACTTTTGTGTCGATGTTCGACAGATTTTTGACAATTGCGAAATGTTTAATGAAGATGATTCGCCGGTGGGTAAAGCTGGTCATGGCATGCGTAAATTCTTTGAGATGCGCTGGGCCGAATTGACTGACAAACATTCATGATATCTATTGCAACATCAGCAGCAACAACAACAACAACAACAACAACAACAACAACAACAAACACAACAACTCAAATACAACAGCGAATAGAATGAATCGGTTAAACAATTTTTGAATCTATAAAACAACGGATTTAAAAAACAAAACAAAATTTAAGAAAAAAATAAAAAAAAGGTAAATGATTAGTAAACAATCGTAACTGAAATTAAAATAAATTATAAATATAAATTTTAACTAATTGAAAAAGGCTTGATATTAATTTATTAGTATATATAAACATAGATATAATTAAAACACATTAACAGAACAGAAACACAAACATATTAAAAAAGATTTTTAAAACAATAACGAAATTTGAAAATTAATTAATAATAATAAAAAGTTTATATATTTATTATTATTACAATGCACATGACATTGGAAACACTCAATCTCTCTCTCCATCTTTATATCTCTTAATCACATACACACTCATACAAACACAGATTAAAAAAAAATTGAGATTCTTAACAAAATTCTTACTCATACTCATACTTACTCCTCAAATACAAATACAAATTAAAAAAAAGAACAAAAATGTAGAAAATTGTAAAGAAAAATAAATAACAAGATCCAAATTTTTTAAACATTAATAAAAATTACAATAAATAAACAAAATAAAAGATGAATGGTTAGTGTAAAAGTAGTTTTAAATTTGAAAGTTTACAAACAAAATATCAACATTAAAAAATTGAATTAAAAACTATTTTTTTAAATATTTAGAAAAATACAAATGATGCTTTTAAATGCAACATTGCTAAAATTTCAATGAAATCAAGAAAATTTGCCTACATTATTTATACACTAACTAAAAATTGTAGATTTCCGCATCCAAATTTTATTCGAACTTAAGTTCGAATTTTCGAAAAAATTTGCCAACTTTATTTATCCACTAACTTAGAATTTTAGATTTCCGCATCCAAATTTTTTTCGAAATTAAGTTCGAATTTTCGAAAATTACAAAATTATTTTTTTTCGATTTGAAAAAGCTTAATTTTGAAAATATTGAAAACTTTAATGTTTAAATTTCAAAAATGTACCAGATTTTCACGAAATTTTACTTATAATTTCGAACGTGGTAAAAAAAAATTCGGAAATTTTATTATATATTGCTTACATTTTTATCTAAATATTTGGTTTTTGTAATAAAATTTTTTTTAACTTAATTTTGAATTTTCGAACATTAAAAAAAATTTTTTTTTTATAATAATTTTTTTTATTCGATATTCGAAAAATATAAAAAAAAAAATAAAAAATATATATTATATGACTTCGTTTATTTGTTTTTCTATAATCAAAACATTTAAAATCTGTTTACTTCTTAGAACTCAAACAAGTTACATCTTTTTGTGTTTTTTTTAAAGGTTTTGAAATTAAAAAACCCTAAATTTGTCATAATATAAAAATTTCTAAATTTTTTTTAAACAAAATTCAAATATTGATCCATACTTGAAATTTTTCGGATTCAATGTCCTTTTTTTTCCTAACAAAATTTGTTGCATTTTTTCTGCCCCATGTTTATCATATTTTATAAAAAAGTTTTTGTATAAACAATGTTTCTAACTGCCGACAAATTAAAGATACTTAAAAATGGTGAATATAAATACAAATTTCGTAAACTAAAGAATATTCTAATAAAAATATCTCTAAATAAGGAAATTTCTAATAAATGTTGCGCATAATTTTAGTATTTTTTGTATTTGCTGTGAAAGATCTTCAAAAGATCTAAAATTTTATGTCAAATTTTACTAGACCGATTACTACTGAATATTTAAGTGATTTTAAAAAGCAAATTGGCAAAATAGAAAACATTTTTTTTAACGGAAAAGAAAACGACATCAGTTTGATTTTTTTTTTTAACATTTCCCTATAGAAATCATTTTATTTCGTAAATAACTTATGTTGTATAATTCTACTCTATTTAAAAATTTTGAAAATCTCGTTCAATTAAATTGATGTTGGCAAAATTAGAACAATTGAAAAAGATATAAAACACAATTATTAAGTTTGTATTTTGGTTCTTGTTGCTCAAAAAATTTTTACAAAAAAATTTGAAGAAGAAAAAACTTACATTTTAAATTTAAAAAGAAAATATTAAAATAAAATCTTTGGATTTATTTTTTACACAAAAATTCACGAACAAGTTATAATGAATTGTTTTTGTTTTCTTTTATGGACAAAATCTTATATAATTTTTGAGAAATTTATAAATTAAAATCGTACAAAACACCATTAAACAAAAGAAACAAAAAACTAACCCCTTAAAAAATATACTCATAAATATACATATAAATAACACAAAGCCACAACTTATTTTAAATTTATTATAAAAGTTTTTTTTTAGTTTTTAATTTATTTTATTTTTTTTTTAATTTTTATAAGATTTGTTTTAAGCTTTCTTATAAATTTTTTTTTTTTTTAAAATTTGTATTAATAATTTTTGTATTTTTCGCAAAACTAACTAAGCAGTATTTTTTTTTAGATATTTACATACTAAAACATAAACAAAACACATACAAAAATAAAAAATAAAAACAAATGAAAAGAATAATAATTTTTTCCCTTGAAACAATATAAATTAATAAATATTTTTTACAAACTGAACTATAAAAAATTCATCAGAAAAATTATTAAAAATAAATAAATATTTACATAAATATATGTTAATAATAAAATAAAATATACATGATAAGACAACGTACTTTGTAATTTATAAATATTTGTATTTGTTGTACTTAGTTTTTAGACTCTAATAAAAATAAAAAAATACCTTAAAAGAAAAAAGGAAATTATTATAGAAAAACAAGATTAATAAAAAAAAAAAATAATTATAGAAAAATAAAATAAAACTGAAATTAAATAAGCTAAACAAAGATCAAATGTAAAATCGTTAAACAGAATAAAATAAAAAAAATAAAATTTTTTTGTAATTGTATTAATCTCTTTTTAACACAGACTTATAAGCACCAGTATAAAAAAATAATATTTAACTATTTACGATTACCATAGAGCGTTTAAGTTTTAAGTTTTCCTATCACAAATAACTAATTGATTTTGAAATGTTTTTAGAATTGTTCTTTATACTTTTGTTCTGTCTCTCTTTATACATACTATATACATATGTATATGTAAATGAATGTCTTATTCTCTCTGTGTTGTTTAATTTTTATTTTATTATTTTCTTTTATTTTTTTTTTGTCGTTTTTTTATGTTTGGCAGCTTTTATATACATATACATACATATAAATATATTTTTTAATATTTAAAAGTTATATTTTCGATATTGTATCTATAAAAAATAATACAAAAAAATTATTTATTTTTATATTTTTCCTATTATTATAAAAAAAAAACTTAATTTTATACATAATATGTATTTATAGTTTATAAAATTTTTAATGTTATATACACATACATACATACATATACATATATATACATACATTCAATACATATAAAAAAATACAAAAGAAATATAATAAAAAAAAAATTATTTGAATTTCATATTAAATGCAAACAACAAAAAAAAAAAAAATATTCTTTTATTATTGAAAAAAAAAAACAATCGGGACTCTTGATGTGAATTTTAATATATCAAAAATTCTTAAATTTTACTTTGAAAAAAAAAATCATCAAACAAAAACAAAATATCTTTTGAATCTATATCACCCGTTAACATTACTAAACAGTTTTTAATTTTACGCTAGTCCGATTTTAAATATATAACTTTCCGGGCTTATTCGGTTTTCATTTTATTTATTTTTTTCAGTTCAAAGATAATTTAAAGAAAATTTGTATAAAACCGTATTCTGTAGTTTACTTAAAATGATTGCAGATGTGGCATGGCATGTGGCATGCGATAGATATCAAACGAAAATTACGTTTAAAATAGCATTTGAAAAAGCATTAACGTAAGTGCTATATTCAACTTAATCTTTCGCTAAAATATGTAAAAAATAAAGTTATTATTTTGCCATAAAAACCAAAGAATTCGTGTTTCTTCATTCATTGCAGTAGTTTTTAACCAAAAAATAACATTTTATCATTTAAACTTAATTTCAGTAATAAAATGCTTTACAAACACTTTTTCAAGTTTTAAATTTGAAGCAAATAAAGTTCTTTTTTTTTCTAAAAAAAATACTACAAAGAGAAAATATAAGTGTTCGAAAAAGTTTAATTAACAATTTTGATTGGCGGGCTTAAATTCGAATTTCGAACATGAAAAAAGATAATATATTTCATTATTAAAAAAAAAGCAAAAAATAGTAGAAGCTCAAAATATTTTTATATTTCGAAATTAAGGTCGAACTTTCGACTATTGAAAAATGGCAATTTTATTCTTAAAAAAAATTATATATGCTTTTAAACATGAAATCTTAAATGTTATAAACAATTTCAATATTCGAAGTTTAAAATAATGGAAATTGACAATATCATGTAAATGCTTATAGGTATGTATGTATGTATGTATGTACATATGTTTGTTTGTATGTACACATAAATATACACATATTTTTAATAAGCAAGCTTTCAATTTCAAACATTGTGTTGTTTTAAATGAAGGTTTGAAATTCAAAAGTCGTCGTTTCGAAATTAAATCGTATATTAAAAACGTTTTTTTTTTTTCAAAAAAATGTGACAATAAAAGTGATGACAACTACACTCGCAATAAGCCTATATGTATGTACATATATTGTTAGCTTAACTGCAAAACCACCTAAATAATTAAAACTCGAAGTCGATATTTTAACGTCTTGTAGCATATTTAAGTTTAGAGTGTATCCTAATCATTTTTTTTTTTAATAATGCGATTAAGAGTTAAAAGCATTTTTAAGTTTTTACTCTTTCTGTAAAATTAAAATTTAAAAAAAAAATACATTTAAGACATTGCTTCGCATTTTAGCTAGAATACTGAAGTTCAAAGATAAAAAATTCTTAAAGTTTGAATAAATTCAATTTAATTTTATAGGAAAAAAAAATTTTTTAGATCAAAAACATGTTAAAATTTTACAAAAAGTATATTTTCTTAAAATAAAATTTTTCGACCTTAAGTTCGAATTTTTTCGAACATTAAAAAATATCATATTTAAAATATTTATAATAAAATAAAATAAAAAAAACGCAGGCACTTGGATTTCTTACATATTAGTTGAAAAAAAAAAACGAAATTGCGATCGATTTTCTATTAGACAAGTGCTGATCTTAAAAAATAGTTTTTTTCATGCCATTTAAAACTTCTTAAATAAATTAAAAGTTACAAAAAAAAATCAGGATAATTTAAACCTTTTTTTTACAATTTATGGTAAAATTTTACGCATTAAAATATCTTGTAATTTGATTAATTTCTAAGTTCAATTGGTATTAAAG
>NDXZ01019906.1:0-11756 GCA_003055125.1 Paykullia maculata
AGATTCGGTATAGCCGAATATAACGTTCTTACTAGTTTTAAAATGTGGTCACACTGCTCGTAACTCTCAAGTGTGAAAAATAAAAATTTTTATATACAGTTTCATAGTTGGGGTATGTATTCAGCGTTATCTGTTCCATTGTGCATAACTTGTGGATAATGTTTCGATTACATTGTTTTGTTTTTAACGTATTTTTAATAAAACATTAACGATGTGGAGTTGTGTGTGTTCAGCATTTCCCGCCTATTCTTTGTTGCACCCTTAGATATTTAGTTTGTCAGGCTTACTCGGTGTCTTTGGAAAGAGTTGCTTCCGCGGTAAATATGACAGTACCCGATTGTACAAGCCGTTTGACAGGTTAACACATCAAACAGAGGGTGCACCTTAAGTCAGTTACTGGTTCAATTAAATTTTTACAGCGTCTTATTTCGTAGTTTAACCAAATATATAGTTTTCTGTATTAATTGTTTACCGGCAGTAATAATGAAAAAATATCGATATTTTTTTTTGCATTTGCCCATCTTTAAATATGTAAGTGACTTTCGTTACCAACCAATCTGATAAACTCAATATGTTAAGCAATAATCATGTAACGCTCCTTAACGTCCTAACGGCAGTTGTCATGTTAATTATTTAAATAACGCAATAAAAATGTGTACAAATTAACTGGCACGAAAGCTGTTTTCAATGAAGTTAAACGTAAAAGTTCATAATATTAAATTTTGAAACATATTTTATGATAATTTCTTCAAAGCAACATAAATGATGGTGAAACTTTTTGAATTTACAATATTTTCTACAGATTTGCTGGCAGCACTAAGGGAAGGAAGGTGTTCGTTTGTAACGTTGATTCTGGAAAAAAAAATTTTTTTTTTAAGATTTAATTGTGGCAGCAAACTTTTTTGATTGTACTGGCAGAGATTTAGTTTAAAAGCTTAAAATAAAGTCAAAAGTTTTTATAAAAATTTTTAATATCAAGTGGAAATTTGTTTAAATAAAAAGTAATTTTTTTTTGTGTTGGGTTGGGGGGTGGTAAATTCAGTTGTCATATTAAAATTGCTTTCTCTTTGTAGTAAAATTAAATTTAATAAACTTAAAATGCATAATTAAGGTTCAAACATTTAACCTTTTTTAAATCTGATTTAAATTGTATGTTTTTTTTGAGTTCATTAACTTTAATGTTTAAAAATTAAAATTTATTTGTTTAATTTTAATGGTTTTCTGTAAATGTTTGTTGAAATTAACTTTAGTTTCCTTTTTAAACTCTAATTTCCACTTGTGCTTTTACATACATATAGAAATAGAAAGTTATGCAAATATTTTTAAACATTTTTGATTAAAAAAAAAATTTGGAAATACATCCTATGTGTGGACAAAGGGACAAAAATGTTAAGCTAATTGCTGTAAAATTACTATTGAGATTTCCTATTCCCATCATAAATATCCTTCGTCATGTTCCGTAAAGAGGTTTAAATAAATTTTATGTAAATATATTCCTTATTCTTACATACATATATACATTATTACCTCTAGGGGTTGGTTTTTAATAGAACCATTTTAAAGCAATGGTTCTTAAATAGATGTAAAAATGAACTGCAAGTTGAAGATGTCTGCCCTTAGTACGATTCAGTAACTTTTAACGATTCGATAATCGTTATATTTGTTGTTTACACTAACAGTAAGGTGATTTAAAGTAAGAATTGTGTGACATTTTTATCAAAACCAAAATTAGTTAACCCGTTCGTAGCCGAAATATGTTTAGAATAATGATTTAACTTCCTTTTAGTTTGAGGAGAATACTTGAAAAATTAGGAGAAATAAGATCAATTGGTGAAGATAAAGTTAAAGGTTTTGTGTCTTAAATATCTTCTAGTTTTTGGCACAGCTTAGGATTAGGAAAATAAAATTGGGTTCTTTTCATAAGAAAACTTTTAAATTTAATTGTTTATGAAGTACCAAAGGAGTTATGTATGATCATGTGTATTAAGTTCTAAGGGGATCTGCCGAAACAGCTTGTAAGAACCTCTGGCTTAAACGAATGAATTATATATTTCATGTACTTTATTTGCAGCCCGTTAAAACAACATTAGAGCATTTTTTTATTTGTATCTTAAAAGTATTTAGGGAAACGTTTTGGGGATTTAATGTAAAATAAGTAAATTAAACCTTAATATTTTCCCCCACCACCTCTTTAATAAAATAATTATGTTCAACATCCTTAGATGTCTTTTATTTAGCCTTTATGAAAATTTAAATATTTATGTTTGTCTTTTTAACGTTAATATGTATTAAAATGTAGCCAATAATTTTATTTCTAAGTTTTTTGCAAGATCTTAATTACAATTTCACATACTTGTCTGTTACCCTTAATATTAAGTGCATGGAAAATAGTTAATTATCCATGAATATTTACACTATTTTATTAAAATTTACCAGAGAGTATGTTGTTGACATGTAATACATAAATTAATATAAACTATTATTTATGTATATAAGTATGTATGTAAATATATTCAAGTCATATTCATGCAAATTTTAAATGATTTAATAGTTAAAAAATGTATAGAAATTTATGCAAAAAAAGGATAATTATGAAAAAAATGTCAGTAACACTTGTTAGTATTATGGTTTTTCGTATGATAGATATGATTAATTATTTAAAAGTTTAACAAGCTGAATAATTACAGTAAATTAGCAAGGAACAAATGTCTAATACCTTAAGAGTTAGTGGACTGTTTAGGCACCAATTTTGTTAATAGTAAAAAATTAAACTTTAACTACGAAATTCGGGCTGGGAAATTTTTGAAAATGTTCTCTCTAATTACTGAAACTTTAACATTCTTCCCTTAAGATTTAAATGGTTAGTACTTCTTTGCCTAACGTAGGGAAAATTTGAAAAAACTGTAAACAAAAAATTAAAGCAAAGAAAAAAGTTGTAAAAGACTATAATTAATTGCTTAGTTGCGTAATATTAAAAATATATAGAATATTCTGTGAAAATTAAAATTTCTTTAAATCTCTTAAACTTTTTTTTGGTACTTTTTGTTATTTAATACAATTTTATTATAACGAAGTCTCTAAAAGTGCGCAAAATTTCGGGAAAGAATTAATGTGTATTACGGTTGGGAAGTAGATCTAGGACAGTGTTGAAATGCAAGAAGATGATTATCGATTAGTCAGAATATGGCCAATTGCACATCATTTGGGTGCCTAGCCATTACGGGGTAATCGGAAATAAACGAGCGAATAATAAAACAATTGTTTGAATAATGAAACAATTGAAAGAATGACTAGAATCATATGGGGCAACCCGGATGAAGATAAAACAAGGAGGTTAGGGAAAATATAATTAATTAAAATGATGACTGACAGGGCACTCAAACTTACAAGCATGCTGGAAGGACATCGAATCAATTAAACATTTTCTATGCCACTAGACAGCTTTTGCACAGGCAAGAGTCCAATGTTTTATGTTTGACATAATAGCAGACGTAACAAACTTAGGAGGAGTAAGATGGGAAGCACTGAGAAAATTTGTCAGTATGACCGAATTCCTGCAAAGAAAAAACTAAAAATTTCTTTTAAACACCAAAATGATTCAACCAAGGAAGAAAATCATCAACCAAAATGATTATATGAATTAATTAAAATATTAAATTAAAAATCATACTTTTTTCCAATTAACAAAATTTAAGATTTTAATTATAAAATAAATTTAAAAAAAAAATTATTTTTAACAAGTTGTTAGTTAATTGAATTAATCAAAATTTTAATTGAAAAAATATCAATGTCATGGAAAATTAAACATTTGCACCATCTTGCCTCGAAACAACGTCTCACACGATTTGGTGGTGTGTACAGGATCCTTGCTAAGTTAAGTGGTGTGTGTGGCTTTTTTTTAAATTTTAATTTTTTTATTTTTTTTCTTCTTCCGTGATTCGAACCGGGGTACTTCGGTTTTAAAGTTTGAGGCTCTAACACCTACACCATGCAACTGACAAAAATATAAAAAGCAAAATCAGTTTTTAATATTTTAAAACTTTAATGGTAAGAAACCAATATTTTCAATAGGAGCTTAACTCAATTAAGACAGTTGATTGAATGAATTAGTTATTTAATTAAAAACAATTTTTTTTCAATAAAGAACGTAATTGAAAAAAAATATAAAAAAATGGTTGATTAAATAATTAATTAAATTAATTAAAGCCGTAATTAAATTTAATCCTGAATACTAATAACATCTTAATTGAAAAAAAAGTGCCGATATTTTTTTCAGTGTATGATTTCTTGATCTTTTCCTGATTCTCTCCTCTTCGATTACTGGCTTAAATGTATGTTTTGCGGGGCATAAGACCTTTTCAGGTCCCACCTTTCAACCTTATCTAATCTAAGGTACATTGATTTGGCATCGTAGACTAGAAGGGCTAATTTTAAGGGTGATTTCCAAAGTGTATACTCGCATATGTTTTTCCAAACCATACTTAAACCAGCAATAATTCGTCATTTTTGATGTTGTCTCGTATGTGAATGTCATATTCGAATCTGTTTAATAAACACAAGTGGCTTGAGTGGCATTTTCATTTTTTTTTAATATAAAATAATTTAAAGACAACATTGCTTAATTTTATTTATATATCTGTTCTTTTCACTCCTCAGGAAGCACAAGGCAGCAAATTTGTCTAACTTAATTTTAAGAAAATATTGCTTAATTTTTTTTTTAAGTAAAATGAATATAATTCCAGAAAACACTGAGTAATCGCTTGCTCTTATTCAATAACATACTTTTCAATGAATATATCATACCGTCTGCATTACTTAGAAGTAGTTTTGTAATAACAAGTTTATATTGTGAAACGTAATAACTTTTTCATGCGATATCTAAAAAGAAATAAATGCTGCATACACTGTGGATGAAAAAACTGTTAGGAGCCACTTAAATTAGTTTTTATGATTCCGTTTTGGGTTAACATACTTTAAGTATAAGTAATTATATTTTCGACGGATGTTTATAAATTTTATGACGGTTTTTAAACCGACTCTAAAGATTATTTCTAAGTGTTTCTGTAAAATGTAACCCTATTTGTAAGCGAAGGTGGTAATGACTTATTTAAGTCTCTATTTGTAAGCGAGTGGGGTAAGTACTTACCTCCAATGACATCGCCGTGTTAAAGTAATGTATTAAAATGCCAAAAGGAAGGTAGTACAACTACTGTTTTTTTTAATCATTTTCATTCATTACAAAGCAATGAAAGTTTTTGATGGGATATAATATAATGAATTATATATGAAAATATGCAATAATATTGTGCCGCTTTACATTATTTGCATTTATATAGAATATTTTCATACCACAAAGATACTCTTTGTTATTTTATCCAAATTTTATTATGTCTTCTATTGCCTTTGGATTACAATTGTAAAAATTTAAAAATACTAAGAAACCTACTTTATACAAATTGCAATATGAAAACGTATTAAGTTGTTAGTTTAATGTTAAGGGGATAGTGAAAATAACAAGATAATATTTGCATCCTTCTTTAGTAATGTATTTCAATAAAAAACCTAAGACAAATGTACGTAAACTAAAGACCAGATAATAAAAGACAAAATGTGAAATTATTGTAAAGAAATAACAAGAGAAAGTAAATTTAAGCGGTGAAAAACGAACTGTAAGGGAGACTTCGTAATAAAAAACTGGAAGATAAGGAAAGTTTAATTATTAATGGAAGTGAAGTTTTGTTTATTTATTTAATAGAAAAATTTAATTTTTTTTATTATATTTTGAGTTAGTCACCAAATATAATTAACAGCTGTAGTACAATAGACCAAAGTTTTAAGTGGTAATCAGAACTGATAGTCCATTAGTTACCAGTCAAGCGGGGCACTAAGTTATTCTAAATTTTACATTGATAAACCATCTACCTATAATTCTGGCAAATTATTCTACGGCAGTTTATAATAACTTACTGTTGCTTTTTACGCTTATTCCCAAATACGTACTGTAGGGCATACGAAAACCCAAAATCCCAAGAAATATTACAAAATTGCATTTAATACATAATTTCTTATAGCAGGTGCTATCCACTACTTTAACAACTACAATACGTATTCATTTAGCATGCCCTGCCACTGTGTCCACACAATAAAACATAAGAAGAAAGTAGTTGGAAAATGAAAATCCATAAATGCAGTTTCTTTTTGTTTGGTAAATAACAAAAATTGAAATTTGTTATTAAAAACAGAACGAAACAAATGGCACCACCAGATTTCACAGAGAAAAATATGTCTTCAAAAGGTTTTGTTTTTGAACACAAAAAATGGTTTATAAGAAAAAAGTCTAAAGAATTTTTTCAAGTGTTATTTATAAAAAAGTTAATATAAATCTAATAGTCAAGAACGAATTATTTGAGAAGTAAAAAATCCATTTATTAGTGTAGTTACATATTAGAATATTTTGGCTTAAAATTTTTTTTTAAACTTTATTTCTGTCAAACTTAAGCTTGAGTTGTAAGAAACTGGAAAAATTATAGTATTTTAAATTTATTTTAAGTTTTTCTATTATTATAATTTTTTTATGATTTGAGAACCGAAATAAAAAATTATTAAAAGTTTTAGAACATAATAATTATTTTGAGCCCTCAAGTTTTTTTTTTTTTTTTGTCTTAGAAACATGTGTATGTTAATGGCAACCTTAAAGCATCTTCTTTTTTTATAGGGTACAATTGTACATATTTATGACTGGCATATGGCCAAAAAGAAAATAACTGTAAGTAGAACCTAAAAAACTTGTTTTGTGCCATAAATCTTTAATGTTCGAAATTAGTTTTACCTTGTTTTATATTTTTATTCTATTTTTTTAAATGTAGATGCCAGCTTTAAATAAATTATTTCTAAGAAATGGTTGCTATTTAATCAATTATATAAATTAAATAAAATTTATTATAATTTTTTTATACTTAATAATAACTTATAATAAATTTAAATTTGCAATTACAAACAAATAAAAGAAAATGATAAAGTGAAATTGCTTACAAATTTCAAAAAACTTCATATTTGCTTAAGTAACGAGCTTGAACTTTTTAACAGCGTCCTGTTGTGAGATAAAAGGCTAATAGTATGCCACTTTTTCGACTGATTTGATTTATTTGCTTTTTCTTTACACTCAACATCACAGCTGTTTTGGGAATTATATGTGTGTTCGTAATACCCAACACTAATCTTTAAATATACCGATTAAAAATCCTCTTAGTCTGTCCTTACAAACCCCTTCACAATTTATTTATTAAAAAAAACTTATTTTAATGAAAGTTTTTAAGCATTTTTTTAATATGTAATAAAAATCAGTTAAGTAGGAGTAACTGCATAAGAACATTGACTTTGTATGGGCGTGCATCAAACATATAACTCTATGTATCTGCAAGGTTTCGATGTGATCAGAAATTGGTGAATATAAGTTTTAAACATTTTATTACGTTGATAGATTGACAGATTTATATACATATTAAAATAAAAATAAATTCAGGCGTAGAATGTCAAATCATATTGAAAAGTAACTCATAGTTAAGAAAATTAGTATTTAACCTTTTATAATAAAGCGTTTTAAAGCTCCTGCTTTTTATGACAAAAATTTATTAAATTTTGTTTTAGAATTATAACTTCCCTTCAATTTTTCCAACAAGTAACTATTTGTTGTTTATATCACTGAAGAGAAAGGGGAACTTGGGTAATTTTTAAACACACACATAAGAACATATGTACATACATATGTAAATAAATATGTAGACGAGTACACGCAAAATAAAACATTAGTTTATGTATCAGTTTGCATTCGTTAAAATCACACAAAAAATGTATCTCGTTTGTTTATGCCTTCTAAAGCAAAAGAATGAAATAAACAGAATTAATTTTCTGATTCCAATTAATGGATTGATGATGATGGGTGACGTTGAACTCGATACGAACTTTGTTTGAAACATCACAAAGGTGTTTTCTATTCTACTGCAATTGAAACATAATTTCTAATTTGCCAACATGGAGATGGATGGATAAGAAACAATCAAAAAGGAATTATTAATGTTGATTAGATAATTTTCAATTTCTACGTTGCATTGTTGGAAATGTTCGAATGAATGTCAATTGATGAACGGAATTATTTGTAAAGGCATAATATACGAGAAAGTAAATTAAATGAAATATTGAAAATTTTAAACAAAAGAACGATTTTCAGGATATGTTGAAAAAAAATGTTAAACACATTTTTTAACATATGAGATTTTTTTTTAATATTTTCTAAATTATTATGACTATCTTATTAATCTGTCTGTATCCTTAAAATTAATTGGTAAGCCCAATGTCAAATGTTGATAGCTTCGCTTAGTAACTGTTTTTATTACACTTATTATTGGTACTACAAGTATCAATGATATCAACTTTTTCATCCCTCGTTTACAAATTGACCTTTAAACAAAATTCCTTTGTTGTAATGAATTCTACATGTTATAAATAAAGAATGAGAAAAAAAATCCAAAAAATTTCAATGCATTAACATTTTTTTAATTTCTTTTTATGTCAGTCTGTCTGTCCGTTCGGGGATAAAATTGGATGAAATATTTATTATAGATCAGAACTTTTGGTAATGAAAATGGTTAAATCAGCTTAACAGCAAAAAAGTTATTCATCATAATATAAAACTTGGTCGTGTCCTTTTGTACGAAATTTCTTAAGAACAAAAATATATTTTTCTAAAAATTTATGATATCCGTCGCAAACAAAAAAAGTTTAGGCTTTTGCCCTGCATCATTTTCTTCATATACCATATACATATATAGATGCACCCATCTCCAATATAAAAGGCATTTCTTAGTTATATGGCCAAAACTAAAAAAATAGAAAGTCCATAGAATACAGTTGATATATTATTAAGCTAAAGTGGCGTTTGAAATCTGTGCGTCCGTTTTAGGATCGGACGAATATTTACCAATTAAACCATTTTAAACCGACTAAAGTGTTATTAAGTATTAAAAACTTATGAAATATTTTTACACACTTTAAAATAAACTTGGATTTTATTTAAATTTTAAAATGCATTTTAAGTTGTTATTTAAATCAACTTTAACTTTTGCGTTTTAAAATTTTTCCATACCTTTTTCTTATACCCTTCACACACACACATGTGGTGAGGATATATATAGGTTTGTCATTCCGTTTGTAATTTATTTAATATTCTTTTGCGACCCTATAAAGTATATATATTCGGGATCCTTATAGATAGGGAAGTCTATTTAGCCATGTCAGTCTGTCTGTCTATCCGTCTGTCCGTCTGTCCGTGTGTATGTTGAAATAAAGTTTACGTAACTCCCATAGGTTACCCAGGGTTGTATATGATATCAAACTTTTGGAAATGCTTTCGAGAAAATCGGTATTGAAAAGTGGCAAGCTCCATCAATAACCGGCTGAGATATAAGCATAAAAAGACGACCCCTCGTTTTCTTAATTTTTTTTTTTTTTTTACTTAAAAATTATTATATTTGTGTGTAAGACATGTCTTTTGGGGAATTTTAAAGAAAAATATTTTCAATTTTTAACAAAAAAATTTTTTTTTTCGAGATATTAGCAAAAAAAATTTTAATGTAAATTTCGACTCTTTAAGCTACAATATTGTAGAAATAGCAACTGGAACTTGCTCTCTCATATAATTAATTTTAAGGTGAGACAGAACCATATTTTACAATTGACCATATTTATTCTAAATAATAACATTCTCAACATATTACACTTTCAAAATATAAGAATTTTAAGCCAAAATAAAATTCATTAATAAACTATGACTTTTGATAGCAAAAAACTTATTTTCTCTTTTATGCAAGTGGTCTCAAAATTCAACCGAAATTTATTAAAAATTTCTTTAAAAAAAAAATTTGTTCAAGTTGTTTATCAATACCAAAACAATATTATATAAAATTGAAAAATATATTTTTTCCAATTACTGAATAGTTTTTGTTTTACTTTTACTCTTTCATGGCTTTTTAAAAAGAACCCTCAAAATTATGCAAAATTATTTCACAGCCACCATTTTTTCACGCATAGTTTAAAATTATCTCCATTCGCTTGATGTAATTTTATTTTGCATAAATTGAAATAAAAATGCATTTAAAAACAATCATTTACAGTAAAGCACGCCCAGCCTAATTGTTGGTTTATTTTGATTTAAGTCTATACTTTTTTGTGACCGACAAAAAGAAAAACTAAATAAAAATATACTGGTATAACATTGGACCCCACACAACTTTGCAAACATTTATTATTGGTTTCTGGTCGAACAGAGCAGCAATATTTTTTCAAACAATTTTTGGTTTTGGCTTCATTTTCAATTCGGTTTATGTTTAATGTTGGCTTTGCCAATGTTTTGTTTGTGTGCGTGTGCGTTAGTTTGACCGAGCAACATTATCATCATGCAATTGTATGGAAAAGGCAATTTTAATGGTTGCATTTGATAGTAATTAGGGATGTGTTTAATAGATTTTAGAGATTGAAGAAAAAAAAAAAAATTGAAAAGTAAGGAAGCATATAAACATATACAATATGTATGTCCATGTGTAAATATGTATGTATGTGTATGTATGTATATAGATTTTTGCAACCAAAAATTAATAAAAGAAATTTATGAAGCATAATAGACGATTAGAGATTGCGGTATGGAAAATTTTTTGTTTGTTAAGTACACATACATATACATACTTACAAATGCATTTACATTATTGCTCTGTTTTTGAAGGGGAAAAATTCGAAATATTAAACAATATTTTGAAAAAAAAAGAAGTTTGTTAAAAGATGAAAATTTTTCTTTAAAAACTAAGAAGATAAGAGACAACCTTTTAAATTGAGAAAGAGAGGGATAACAGACAGAATTTATGAAGCACTCTGCTCTCTAGCAAGTTCAGTGTCTGTCTCTTAGTCATCATATTCTGATGATAATGAAACCTATGGACTCTGAAATGTTAACGAGATATATAACCATTTGGCTCTATGGTTTTGTATCTTAATTTTTTTAAGAGATTACTTGAAATTGGGAAAACATCGAGCATTTTTTTTTTTATAAATAAAGGATGTATAGAAGATTTTCGTAGCTCGAAATTGTTATCAAATTTTTAAAGGCAATTAACTATAACAAATTTTTTTTTATTGTTAAAGTGAAATTTAATTTAACAGAAATTTAATTTAAAATTTAAAATAAAATATTTATCGAAAATTATCAGTAAGTAGGGATTTTTTTTAAATTTTCTCAATAAAGATATATTTTTGAAAATTATTATTATTTTTCTAGAATCGAAAAATTTTTATTAATAAAAAATTTAGGAATTTAAAAAGTATTTAAAATTTTTTTCAGAAAAAATAATAAAATATTATTCAAATCAGAATTTAAAAAAAAATCCTCTATATTTTGTGTTCAATTTATAATTCCAACTATTTGCATAAATTTCATTCCATTTTATGGCCGCCCCCCAAATTGCATGCCAGTTAATTAAAAAGTAATAAAGATCTTATTGCCATAAATGCCGCAAAACAAGTGCTTAAAAATATATACCATTTAAAGGATTTGCATGTGAAAATATGTAACTGCCACTTCCACATTGATACCAACAATTTGCTTTAATTTAAGCTTTTTTTCCTCTTTCTAAGAAATCTCTCTATTGTATGCAAGTTCTTTATCTTTGACTGACCTTTTTTGTGTGGCCAAAAATGAAAATAAACAAAAA
>NDXZ01019920.1:5139-15722 GCA_003055125.1 Paykullia maculata
TTTTTTTTTTTTTTTTTCATTAAAAAGTTACCCCCATAATTATAAACAATTTATAAATTTATTGAAAATCTGCTTAAAATAATAATACATAATAATATCAATAAAACCTCTGCATCAGTTATGATGCAAAACATTTGGAACAATATAAAAAAAGTAAAGAAGACTAATAAACTACAAAAATTATTCCGCTTTGGCAAAATCAAATTTAAATCTAACGATTTGTATAATACGGTAAAAGGGCTTTAACTAACACTAACCTACCAGAGCGATTCATACAAGGGTAAATGCAAGGCGATGTCAATTCGCCTTGGGTAAATGTTCATATGTAACAATAAGCCCTGAACTAAATGAAACCTCATATGTGTATGTAAAAGTTTTTTTGAATTTTGAAATGGGCGTGACAAATCCCATACAAAGGTAAAGGGTTTGATTACTATGAATAGGCGGTGCCGTTCCTTTCAATTTAAAAAATAACTTTCCATATGATTTGGACTTTTTATAACACATAGTTAAGTGTATAAATATCCTATTTTTTATACCTTAAAATATAATCCTCTAGAAATTGTGACCACACCATGCCAGTTGAATCTTCAAACATTTCGCGTGTCTCCACTAATGATTCATTTGCATATTTATTACTCACTGTCTTCGTAACAGTTAATGTTGGGTTTGAATGTGTTGCTGATGGCAGTTTGTTTTCACCAATCTTTTTATTTTCGTTTCCATTATTACATAACGACACATTCACAAAGTTTATGAGTAAAATTATAAAAATCCACGAAATCATAATTGTATTTGTATGGTAATAATGATGTTGTAGTTTAATTGACATTTAGGCGAATATAGAGAGTTTTATTTTTCGCATAATTTTGTTAAACACTTTCGTTTTCATTTCGTTGTAGAAATTTTAAGAATACACCACATTAAGGAGAAATATGTAAAACATGTACACACATAAATATGCCTTAAAATATATATTTTTTTTCTTCTTTTAATTTTTAATTTAAAGGTGATGATTTTTTAAGCAGCGTTTTGTTTATTTTACTTGTAATATTTATGTTGTTTATTTCTTGACTGTTTCGAGTCAACTGCACGCATGCGCAATATTTTAAAGTTAACTGACTAGTGACTCAATTGTTTTGGCTTTATTTTTGTTATTTGGTTGGAGCAGCAATTTCTTAACTTTTTAATTTATGTTACAAATGTTTGTTTAATGCCGGTGCTGGTGCGAAAAACTTAAAAAAAACTTTCTCTAGCTGGTATTTTTACACATGAACATTGTATTTTCGTTGTTGGTTATCAGTTATGATAGGATTGGTTGTACATATGTAAGTACATATATGTATCTGTTTATTTTGGTGCCCTTTTATCGTATCAGGCTCTTGTATTAGTATTAACTCGCTTAGATTACTACATTTTAGCCAAAAGTATAATTTGTTGGTATGTAAGTATGTTTGTATGTAGGTATATTTTATTTAAACTATGATTAATTATTTGTTTTATATTGATGAAAGCCACTTAATTTTTATTTTCTTTGCAGTTATTCCATTATCAGCCCACATACTTTTTTCATATGTAATATTTGGTATCTTATTACTTAAGTTTTGTTTAAATGAAATTTGTTTGGTCTTAGATTTAATGGCCGCTTAAAATCAGGGTTTAAAAGCCTTTTAATTTTTTGCTTTCAGTAGTTTAATTTTGCTTTCGCATTGTAATATGTATTGCAAAGCGAAAGCAAAGCAACAGTTTTTGTTTTTTAAGTAATCTCTTGCTTTCACTTCTGCTTTGCAAATTGACAGCAACTGTTAAAAAGATTTTTATTTACTTTGCTTTCGTACAATGTTGCTTTGCTTTGTGAAGAAAAAAAACTGTTGCTTCAAAGCAAAAGCGTATTAATTTAAGCTTTTGCTGTTTTGCTGACAGTTTTTTAAACACTGCTTAAAAGCATATTGCCAGGTTATTACTTTTTGTTTTAAGGAAAAACTGCCAGTTGACTTATATCTTTAAATATATATGTATGTATCAATGTAGTTTTTAGTGAATTTTATCAAAGACTTTATTAAAGTATTAACGGTTTTCCCCAAGTATTCCTTCAATATGTATGCATGTATGTATATATACAGCTCTTCTTCAGTCAACTTCTAAACATACATACATACGTATGTATGTATGCATATGTATAAATAAATGTAATTCAGGTTTAATAGCTTTTATTCAAAGTGAAGCTATATAAATCTTTAACGTGGTCTTAATAGGTATAACAAACTTACATTGGAGCAGATACACTGTGAAAGTGTGAGATAAATAATTCTCAAAGACGAAAGAAAAATGAACACAAACCTTTATTATTACATTGCCCTTAAGTTATAATGGCAATGACGCGATAAACGCTTATTAGCGACACACCTTGTGTCTGAAATTCATTCATTATATGTATGTATTAACAATTTGTAGTTTGGTTTCAATAAAATAAAAAAATCTTATTTATGTTTTTTCTGTTGCTTTTTTAATAAATTGTTTCATAAAATAAAATTTATTTTAAGTAGAAATAAATGTACATATTTATGTAACACCAAACATATGTTTAATGTTCTTGATTCCATATATGTATGTACATATGCGCAAGAATGCGTTTTAGCAATGGATTAACAAGATTTTCTAAATTATAGTACATATGTTCATGCATACATACATATGTACATATATACATACATACATATGTACTATAATTTAGAAAATCTTGTTAATCCATAGCTAAAACGCATTCTAACGCATATGTACATATATGGAATCAAGAACATTAAACATATGCTGGTGTTACATAAATATGTACATATGTTTTTTTACATTTTTTTATTTGTAAATATTATTTTTTAATAAAAAAATTAAAAAAAATTGGATTAAAAAAAATAATAAATCGTAAAAACGTCAAAGGTTAATATAACAGCAAAAGGGGAGAATAGTTTTATCTTCAATTCTTAAGTGATGTATAAAATTATTTTATATAAAATTATTTTTTTTTAATTTAAAATCTGAAAAAAACTTGTTTTTCTTGGTTTTAAAAAGTCGTTTTTAAATCCTTCCTTTGTGCCCCTTTTAAAAAATGAATGAATGAATCTTAATCTTAAATGTTGTGTGTATACATAGGTAAATAATAATCACAAATTCGGAAAATTACAAAATTTATTTTAAAATCAATAATACAAAAAATATTTGGGTTAATAGGTATATGGTATGGTACATTATGTTGCAGCCCTTTTGGATAATTTAAGAGGTTAATTTTTTTTAATTTCATTACATATTATTATAAAAAAGTCCTAAGGTTGATTTACAACTACATACATACATATGTTTTTTTGTTTTAACATTTTAGCCACAACTACTTTGCTTTCTTAGATTTACTAGTATTTTCAACTACAGACTTCTTTGATGATACAAATTTAATAACGAAACCAATGATAATTGTTATTAGTACAGCAAAGGATAACAACATTGTAATTTGGGAGGTATCAACAGAACCGCTAAGAGTTTATAAAAAAAAGTTAATTAATATTTTAGCCAATTTCAAAAACATATGTATGAATATTTGTATATTCTCAAGAACTCACAACGCAGATCCTTCTGGCGAAACAGTTTCGGGATTTGTTTGTTTCATGTAATCCTTTTCAACGAATTCGATCAACTTAGCTGCATTATAATCTTTGCTTTTATAACGATACAATTTACCCTGTCGTAGACTAGAATTAATGAGTATTATACCTATAACATAAAATTATGTATGTTTTATTTTAATATTGTCCTTACAGTATAAATGTCGGAGATTCATCTATGTCAAACCGCTTTGCAGTTCCTACACCAGCGCCAAGTCTATCGATTCTTGCAACATTCAAGCGATGCTTAAGCCGTGCTCCAACTGCCTCCCAAGTAGCATAAAGTCGTAAGCAAAATACACAATCCGCTGAATAACTAAACGATTTTCAATAAAGGTATGTAGGTGCATAAGATATACATATGTACATATGTGTATAGTAAATTTATACATGCGTATGTATATACATACATACTTACAAAAACACAAACCAATCTCCAGTTGTTGCACCCGTGGCCGCTTGGGTTAAGTGCTCAAAATTTACATCAGACAACTCTTTAACGACTGGTTCTCTGTTATCACTAAACATTTGGACGATTTCCTCTGCGTTTGGTTCCCCATGATACAGTAGCGGTATGCCACGTCGAAAGTATATTAAAGCAGGTTCTTTCGATGGATCGTAGAGATTGACCATATGACTATTATGAGCCTTTACCACAACTGCTCCAATATCATCTTTTAGTATGGGTTGTATATTTTCTAAAACAACTTCCAGTTCATCACAGGCCTGACATTTATCTTTTTCTAAACAAAAAGTATTTTAATGAACATATGGGAAACGGTATACCTTTCTAAGATTGTGTCATGTATTGCACATAAAACCGGTTTTTTGTTTTTTTTGTTCATTTACTTACTAAACAAAACAACAATATTATCTTCACCGGTAAGCAAATGAACTAAATCAGAATCATCAACTTGTTCAATTACGGATCGCCCACCCACAACAAAACCAACGAATATTAAAAGAAAATATTTTAAAAATGCCTCTCTATTCATCTTATACGACTGCTTATAAACACAAAAAATAAAACAATTTATTCTATCCACTTGTTCATTTACAACTGCCTTGTATCTCTGAGATAACATTTATATATTTCAAATTCAGTGTTGTATACTCAATACAATTATAGAAAAAAGTATTAAACTAGAAGATGTTATTGTGATTTGTAATGGTGGTGTGAGGGTTAATATTGTTTATATCAAGATAGTTTTAATAAGGCGGCAACAAATACAAGAAGACAAAAAAGCCATGTATTTTGTAGATGTTTTTTGGTAAATAAAACAAAAACAACAACTGTAAGTTGTGTGAGAGGCGGATTTTATTAAATCCACATTGGTTAAAAACTTGTCAGCTAAAAGATATGATGAAAAGAATTTTTGCGTCGGGACTTGGGCCAACTTATCCATGAGTTCAATGTTAATGAACATATACATACAACACCCTTTTTTTGCTGAATGGATTGGTATGGATGCCTACCAGCCCGTATTACAAATTGGAACGGGTGAGGTACTTGTTTTTATACCCTTCACACATGTGGCAAGGATATACATATGTAAGTACATACATATGTATATAGGTTTGTCATTCCGTTTGTAATTTCTTTAATATTCATTTGCGACCCTATAAAGTATATATCGTCATCTAAAATGCAAAGTAACGTAACATCACTTTTCATAAGTTTACAGTAGAAGCAAAAAACGAAATAAAATGGAAACTACTTAAGACATTTTAGTAGACATTTTTTGGTAATATGTAACTTGGTTATTATTGATAGCAGAAATTTAAATTTTTGTACACATATGTATGTTCATACATATGTAATTTAATTTACTGAATCGTAGGTACTAAATAAAAAAAATCAACTGGATTTTTTGATGATACGTTATTTTGCATGACGATATGTATATTCTGGATCCTTATAGATAGGGAAGTCGATTTAGCCATGTCTGTCTGTCCGTGTGTTGGCTGAAATCAAGTTTTCGTAGCGCCCATAAGTCACCTAGACTTGTATAAGGTATCAAACTTAAGGTATCAAACCATCAATAATCGGCTAAGATCAAAGCAAAAAAGGACGACTCCCTCTTTTTTTTTTGTTATACAAAAAAATGTTTTGCAGCTTTGAGATAAACTAGATAGGTATATTTGAAAAAAAAATTGAACCATTTGGCCCAAATGGGCCACACATGGCGGATCCAAATAAAGCGCTCTTGTTTATATTCATATGTATGTATGTACAAATGTTTCTAATTAAGACCAAAAATATTTTTTAAGAGGATTTTTTATTTACTCTCGGCCGGAGTTTGTTAAGTTGCAGGCAAAAAAAACATGAAATTTGTTGTTGCAAAAATCTCATGACAATGCCTAATTTGATATTTTGTTATTGTCATACATACATACATATGTTAATAAGGTATATTATTTGGTCCTACAAATAATACGACATATGTACTTACATATGTAGGTATCAAATTATTGTGTAAAAGACATGGGAAAAAGCTTGAGCTAAAATTGTAAATAGTTACACATACATAAGTACATATGTATGTTTATTCGCATTATATTTTTTATTTTAAAGTAGGCTATGTTAGACGTTAAATACCTACTAACTTTTTTAATTCTTAATTTTTTTTAGATATCTTGAATATATTAGCCACAATTTAGCTAAACATTGTTTTAAATGTCATTTTATTGGATATTGCCCCTTCTTTATGTTTATTTCAAGTTCAAGTCTAAAACTCCTTAAGAATTTCCCGAGGATTTTTTTCCAGAATTCGTAAAGAATTTCGTCCGACAAATCTGAAAAGCTTCTCGAATTACCTTAGACAAATAGTTCCGAATTCTTGACAACCACTCATACAACTTTCGGTACGTTTTCGTACAGACATCGGATGCGAAATCGGAAACTTGTGCAGACTTTCGGTACAAATTCTGGCCGAAATCGGAAAAATTGTTTAGAGGGAAGAGTTGCTGTTTACAAACATTTTGTCATATACACTACCTGGTTTTTTTCGAACTGTCTTTGTATTATGGTTTTATTTATTTATTTATCTCTTTTTGTTGTTGATAAATACATTTGTATATTTCGTATCTGTTTAAGGATTTGATTTACACAATTTTTAAAACTACAATCTTTCCTTTTTGTTTTTCTCTGCATTTAGCTCTCTCGTGGGCAATTTTTCGTTTACAGTTCTATTGTTATAGCTCTTCTACAGAATCTACACCCTTCTTTATACATATTTAGTAGTACACAAAAATATATGTAAGTTAATTTACTTTTAAACTTTCTATTATAAAAAGTAGTGTATAATTTTTTCTTCGTTTCAAAAGAAATAGCATTGTTTGTTTTTTGTTATTGTTTTTTTAATTAAAAAAAAGATAAAGTTAAAATTAAAAATCGTATTAAATTATGTACGGTATAAATTATAAGTTTTTTTTTCAAAAAAAAAAAAGTTTTTTAATATCGATATTTGGCATTTTCAATTAATATTTAAAACGTTTGTAGAAACACACCCACACTTACAACACAGTCACACATGCGGCTGCATCCTGACAAAATTTTGAATGCGATCCCATTTTTTCTTATTTAGTAAAATCTATTGGAGCAGTCTAGTATTTATTTAATTGATGGATTTATGTAAGGAGTGTGTGTTGATCTGCTGGTAGGCAAGTAGAATCATATAGTGTGATGGTATCTTATTAAGATGATGATGGTGTTGTTTAAAAATAAGTTTTTTTTTCAAATTTTTATTTTTTACAAGATGGAAAACATATTCAAAATATAAAGAGACCAACAATTTAATAACCAGCCAATTCGGCGAACGTAGAGTCCATTTCGTCGGCCAAAGACTTGTATCTGTCCTTGTTGATGCCCAATTCGTCTATAAAAATGGTAGATAAAAAAATAAAATGAATTAATAGTTTATTGCTCAATTTTAAATTACACAAAAAACAATAAAAAAAATGTGTGTATTGGTGCTTAAACAATATTTTTATTTATTTTTTGTTAGTGAAAAAAACCATTCTTGAATTAGTGCAGCAAATTTCTTTCAGTGCATTTTGAAAACGTACAAAAAAAAATTGGGAGGAACTCTCATACATACACTTAAAAAACCATTACAATGAGAAATGTATTTCATACATAGTAATAGTTTGTTACTTTAGCTTCTTGTTATCTAAAAGAAATCTTAGGTTTACAGTTTCTTTCAGAATGGGAATAAAGGGCGAGTTTCGTATAGATTTTTTTATTAAAACAATAAAAAGGGTTTAAGGATACACATATAATTAAGTGTGGTATTGACTTATTGAATTATGTTTGTGTGTTTAAAATACACAGCGCCATTAGGTAGACCCTTTTTCAGTTTTACCTACTATTAATGGGGCTATTTGAAACACGATCTTGTCACTTTTGCAATAAGTTTCTTTTTTTTAGAGACAATCTTAGACGTTTTATTCGTATTCAATAAAATTTGAAGTAAAGAAATGAAATTAAATTTTTTTAATCTTAATATAAAAAAAAAACAAATGTAACGTGTAATAAAATTAATAGTGACGAAACGAATTCATCACAGTTGTTAAAAATCGAAGTCAGAAAAACCAAAAATATTAAAATATGTATATACATATGTAAAAATTTTGTAAACATATTAAATTAAATCTTCGTCACAAGAATTTACTTTGTTAATGACTTTAATAATGAATTTGTTTTTTAGAATAAGTAATGAAAACCAAATTTTTGAAATGGCTAAAGATATACATAAAGAGAACTTTATAAGCATATACTAAGGCGTTTATTTCGAACAATATTTTAAACTCAAAACATTCGAATATTTTGAAATTGTAGTTCTTGAATCATTAGTTGTAGTTATTGTTACTGTAAAAATAATAATAAAAACAAATTGTTTTACAAAATTCTTGTACTATTTTCTATAATATAATATTTTTGATTTAAAAAGGAAAACATTTGTTTTTAAATTTAAAAATTTCTAATTTCGATTTCATAAACAGAAAATCTAAACGATTTATTTTAACATTATTGCTTTAAGATAATGACGTTTTAATTTTTGTAAAACAATAATCGTTCTTGGGTATAATAAAAAACAACCAAAACGTAACGTAAAGTAATCAGTTAAATATATAAACGTGTGCTTAATGTGTGACCAAGGGTGTTTTTTTTTGTTTGGAATGAATTTCATGCCACATCAAACATTTAATAAAAAATTTAAAAAAACAACTCAAAACTTTATAAATATATGTATATACGTATAAAAAAAACAAGTTACATAAAGGCTTACAACAAAATATTTATACTATTTGTAACTGACTGGCGTGAATTCTCAATCACTTCACTCACTATGGGGATGGAGTTGACATTTTTTTTTTATTCTAATTTACAAGAATCGTAGAAGAGGCAGGTCAGGTTGGCTTGTTTTAAAATAAACGCTGTTTGAAATTCTTTTTACAATGTCGTTTTTCAGTGTGTTTTGTGTTTTTACTTAGAGAAAGTAATGTATACAAGGATAAAAGTACAAAATTGTATTATAATGTGTATGTAGGGATTTCATGATTTCAAAATTAAATGAAAGTAAATTAGTAAACGTATTTACATGGCTGGAGAAAAAAAAATGTATGGCTCATCATATGTTAATAGTTAATGAGAATATGATTAGGATCATAGGAAATATTTCCAAAATATTAGCTGTATAAAACGATTTGGAATAGAGTTTTCCATAATAATAGAAAAAAGTGGGAGAAAAGTTTTGTGTAAGTGTTATTAATTTGGTGTTTGTCTTTTTTGTTTTTGTTGTTAAATAAAAGTAAAGTGTTTCTTCTCTGATATTTATATGTATGTTTGTATTGAACTGTTTTTTTTTTTTTAATATCCGGTAAGTTCGGCGAAGGTAGAGTCCAAATCATCGCAGATTGCTTTGTATTTTTCTTTTTCATGGAAGAGACGGTCTGCAAAAGGCATTTTTATGTTTGTTTTATGTTAAATAAGATTAAAAAGCATATTAGCATTATTTTTACTATAAAAATTAATTATAAAAAATATAAGTAAGTAGATAGTATAGTTGTATGTTTGTATATACAAAAATAAAAGAAAAAATAGTTTTATTACAAATTTTTCAAAAGTTTTCAGTTTTAAGGTTAGTTGGTATTGAAAGCGAATTATATGTTTGTTGTTAAAATCCCCTACAAGAATATTATTATTAACATGAACCTACCTTCTAGCCTGTCGACTTCCTTCTGGAGACGCTTAACATGCTTCTCAGCATGTTCGGCACGTGTTTCGGCTTCCTTCAACTTAACGGTTAAAGTCTTCATTTCACGTTTGAATTCTTCAACACGTTGGTTGGCCTTTTCTTCAGATACTTCCAATGATTTCAATGAGTTACCTACGACCTTAATTATAGAAATAGAAAATATTTATTATACACAGCGCAAATATGGTGCATAATTTAAACATTTTTGTATATTACCTTTAATTCTTCTTCAAGTTCCATGATCTTGGCTTCACCGGACCTGACACGATCTTCAGCAACTTCCAACTCATCTTCAACAAAGGCCAATTTGCGTGATACTTCATCAGATTTGGTATCAGCATCTTCAGCCAACATACGGGCTTCCTTCAATTGGTTGGTCAATTGATCCATACGTTCTTCGTCTTGTTGAGAACGATTTTCCAATACTTTGCACATACTGTAATTGTTAACACACAAATATTTTTGTCAAAATTTTGGTAACGAGTCGTAAACTTTTAGAGAGGGGGTTTTTTGGGAGGATTTTTTGTAATAGTTTTTTTATATGTAAGTATGCATGTATATGAAGTTTGACAATTTGAAATTATAAGAAAATACGAAGAATGTTTCAATTTTTTACATACATATGTATGTATATTAGAGTGGTTCGCCTTCCATGCAAAAAAAAAAAAAATTG
>NDXZ01019922.1:0-29231 GCA_003055125.1 Paykullia maculata
CATATAAATAGCTTTTTGTATAAAAGTTATTAAAAAAATTTGAAAATATATTTTTCTTTAAAAAATAATTAAAATTTTTTTTTTTTTAATTATTTATTATTTACATTTACATCTTTTAATTAAATTTCTTAACCCTTGACATCTTGCCAACTGTAATCAAAAATTATTTTTTTAAAATCTTAAACACAACAAAAGCTATGACCTTTTAAATGATGGCTCTACAGCAATATTTTTTAATAATTCAAAGCTATAGGGTTGCCATTGTAAAATAAATAAAAAGAAAAAAAATAAAACCGTTTTCAGTATACATAAACGTGCATTACTACATACATTCATAAAATTTTATCAAAATCGGAAACCATCTGGTAAAAATAACAGGAAAAAATGTAGCGTGCGTCACAATGGGTTCACGGCTGTTAATAAAAAACTACAAATTTTTTTGCCTCCAATTAAGTTATTTTAGATTTCTCCTATATTCATATTTCTTAAAGGATTTAGGTTTTTTGTGCTTTATTATGCAAAATTCGCTAAAAATACGAAAACACCCTGCAACTTAAAAGTTACTTCCATTTTTTGTGACGTGCGTCGCGAAACTTTGTGATCAATTATTTCACAACAAATACCTGTTACAAAGTTATGTTTTATGCCATTCGTAAGTACAAATTAAATCCCACTAAACACTACGTAAAAGTTAAAGGTATCTCTTTTGAAAGACCAAAAAAATGTTTTTATTTTAATCTAAAAACGCGTACGAATGTAGCGTGCATTACGCAGGATTAGCCTATATATACCCTTGTCACCTGTCACTACAGGGTTAAAAAAACCAAGATAGAATCTTATACGAATAAGCAAAATTTACGCTATGATTTGACACAGTTAAAGCTTAAACTAAGAAGGACAAAATTAATGCTTTTAGTTTAGTATTCTAAAAGTAATAAAAGTTTCTACTAACACAAATACACAACACATATGTTTGTTGTTTTTTCTCTGTCGTCAAAGAACTAAATTGCTGCTGTTCACAATTAAATTTTTACATTTAGTTGCGCCTCTAACGTTATTTTCAAATCAAATTTCGGAGATCCCCAGCAATAACTTTTAGTCCAATAAGAACACTGGTAGTATGCCAAGGATTTCATTTATAAACACTAAAAGGGCTTTCCAAGTTTCGTGATTGTTGGTTCTTTCTTGATTCTATAAATTATAATTCAGCAAATTCCATTAGGAACATAGGCTGTGTACGTAGAATCCCCAGTTATCTTTGTCCGCTGCTAAACGTCTTAGTTCGTTGAAAGTTTTCCCCGTTTCGTTGAGGAAGGTTTGTCTCCAGGTATTCTTGGGCCTTCCTCGGTTTCTAAAACTTTGTGGATTCCACTGTAGTGTTTATATTTTCTCTTCTTTATTTCTGTGTTGACATCCATTTGATCAGTTATTTGCAATAGTTGTATGTTAGTTATTGTTCTAGGCCTCCAAATTTTCTTTATTTGACGTAAACACCTGTTGGTAAAAACTTGAAGTTTTCGTTTTATCGTTTCGTTTACAACCCAGGTTTCAGATCCATACAGCAAGACACTCTTCACACATGCATTATATATGTGGACTTTAGTTTTTGGAGAGAGAGAGCGCTTGATTTCCATATATTACGGAGGCTGTAGAATGTCGATTTTGATTTCCGTATACGAGAATCCACATCGGCGGAAGCACCACAGTCAGAAGTAATAATGCTATTCAGGTAGCATAAACTATCCACGTTTTGTATTGGCGCGTTGTTGATTTTAAAGTTTTTTTTGACATTATTTCACAGGCCATATTTCAAAGCCATTGAGGCCAGATAGTTTATCTATTTTCCTTTGCATTTCATCACCGCTTGTAGCTAAAAGAATTAGATCGTCCGTGTAGTCGAGATCTTCCAGATGCTCGTGGATTCTCCATTGGATACCCTTGCTCTTTCCAGCTACAGTAGTCATTATTTCGTCTAGTGTTACGATAAATTGATTCTAGCTTTCGAATATCTTTTACACCTAAAAACACTTTGGCGCTGATAAAGCCATTTAAAGTGTATATATTGAGATAAAACTTACCTCAAATATGTTTTATTTTATAGACATAAATCTTCATATGGGACCCACTGCCCAGGTTCAACTTAACTTAAAAATTTACCAAAAATAATTCAATATATATTGTTAGCTAAAATACAAAAAGGCGTAACTAACAAAAAATTCAAAATCGAGTTGTTGATTGATTACAAAATTTTACACTTCTGCGATCAGAAATGAAGCTTTTATTAACAAAAAACTAAAGGACGTAACTGTAGTTATAAATTTAATTTTTGTTAGTTACGTCTTTTTGCATTTTAGCTAACGATATGTTAACTTTTGTGTAGGATATAATAAAGTTGGGCCTAATCGACTGTTTTCGTATTTTTTGTTTTAATAATATGTAAGAAAACATATTAAATAATAAGAACATAATTAAAATTTGTTCTCATCTTTTTAAAAGAACTAATTTACTGCCAGCCATTCATTATATCTTCTTCAATTACCGAAAATTACTTTAACTAACATTAAATATATAAAGTCAGCATCCATCATCCCCTCTACACAATTTCCTCGGAAATGAAGAATTCACTGATGTGGTGGGTGGTGTTTCATTACTCATTTCATAGGTTGCGAAAATATATGGTTACCTTGAAATACAAGAACTTTATCATTGGCATCACAAACTTTTGCACACATAAAATTACTTTTGAAAAAGAATGACCGGAAGGCATATAAAAGTAAAATTAAACCTTCGACCATCCATTCATCCATCCATTCATTTATCTGTAATTATGCCTGGCTGTAGAAGAGATGGATACGTGCGTGTCTTTATGATTGCATGTTTGCAATTTCCATTAGCAACTTGATTGTAAATTTAAACAAAAATATATCCCCACATATTCAAACAAATTTATACATTAACGAAATTGTACTATGAAAAGGGCGAATATTTTCCTGTTATTCCTCCTACCATGTACATACGAGTACGTTACTATGTTTGTGGGGATGGATGCTGTATATTTTTAAAGTTTCTTTTCGTTTTAAACAGTAGACAGTTTTCTGGCATACACGTAAACGCTTCCAAATTTTATTGTATTGTATTGAAAAAAAGGAAATACGTTTTAAATAGACAAAAACAAAATTGGCAACAAAAATAAAATTTAATGTTAAGGACGTGATTTTATTGAATTATTTCCGTTAAAGTTCTATTAGAAAGATGAATAGACAAGCACATGCTGGTATAGAAAATGACTTTATGCCACAAAAGAAATTTGGTAATGTCTTGTCATTACTTCTAAGCATTCTTTAAGACATACATCATATATACATACATAAATATACGTATTTGTAAAAATACGTATACTAAGAATTGCCAAACTCTTTAAAACATAAAGAATTTTTCAAAAATTTTTCAAAAATTTGGAATTCATAATATAAAATAAATAAATTCCCTCACCACACTGTTAACTAATGATTTAAAGATTTATTATTTTTAATTGAATTCAAAGCAGTTTGAAGGACGTTACTTTCTAAAGTTAAAAGGATCCCAAAATAAAGTGGTTACAACGCGATTCAAAAGACTTACTCCTTCACTTCTTTAAAATACTAAAATTCTATCTTGTTGATTGTTTAAAATAGTTTAAACTTATAAAAGCTATTTTTATACGACAAGTTGTCGACCGTTGACAAGATAAATTCATAAGGGTTTTTTAAATTGAGGTTACCAATTTGGGAAAACTTCATTTAAAACGGGGTCTTTAAATAAAAAATATGTAATATCATTGATTTACACAAAAATGTCTCTTGTTATATATATTGTGTGTGTGTATGCGTTCGTTTGGTATCCCTAGTTTTTTTTAGTCCTTATCCACAATTTTCAATTTGTCATCCCCACAAATCCCCACAGTTGTTTAAAAATAAAATCATATTACTTCAAAGAAGAAAAATGTATGTATACATTTATTTATTTTACTAAGTTTTTAAAAATAACTTTATTTGTACTTTAAAGCTTAGTAATCTGTTCGAATTTGTGAGATTTGTTGAGCAACAATAGTATTTCCACATGAAAAATTTGACAAGCAACAATGCGATTTTATTGCATAAAAGTATACAACATTGTTTTTCATTTGTAAACAAAACAAATATGAGCCGTTATCTTTCAAAATGGTGTAAGTTCATTTTAACAAAAAATTAGTTATTAATAAAATTGAATACAATTTATGAACTTTTTAATATAAAACCTTTTCAAAATAAATGAATAAAATAGTTATTGTTTTTATCATTACAAATTTTCGAAGTTAATGGAGTTACTCAAGTTATTTAAATGCAAAACCTTATGTATCTCAACAGAAAACAAAATACACTTACACCACTTTTAAAGCAAACGGCTCATAAATTCCACATGAAACAACTACCGTATATGTTATTTCACATGTTTATAAAAAATGTTGTAGATACATTTTATATGTTTTTCACAAAATAAACAGAGTACTACTTCTGCAACATTTTTTCATAAAAAGTTCACGTTAGTTTTTTGTATATGTATTTTGACATAAATTCATGTGAAATATTGAACAGAATACCAGGCTTTAAGTTCTAAAAATGTATATGAGAAGAGTAACGTAAAAAACACACAAAAATAAAACATTTATGTATCAATGTCTATCATATCAAAAATTTTAGAAACAAAATCTTTTGATTTCTTTAGTTAATGCATTTTTGTTGTACATGTTGTTTGTTTAAAAAAGTTTTAGCATTTGAGAAGATGGAATAAATTTGTTTCTAAGAAAAGTTTCTAATAATTCATAATGCATTATGTTGCGAATTTTGGTTTTAGTTATATTCATTTAAGAAAAAACTCGTTCAACACAAGTTTTACTCGTTTTTTATTTTCAATTGAACTTTTTTAATTTTTACGTAATTTTCTATTTTTCTTAGATATGGTTCATAAATTTTTTCATTTTATTTAAGAATTTAATATTTTTGTTAGGCGAGATAATTGAAAGAACATTGTGAAAAATTAAGTTTTCCGACATTAGCCGAGTGGAATGCATTTTCGAAACCAGCTACGGTTTCATCATCAGCACTCTTTGATCGGTATTTAAGTGTTGGATGTAAATATCATCTATTTAACTCACAGTTTATTAGGAAATAGGGTATGGTGATTGTTTGTCGCCTATATTCATATTTCCTATCACTTTGATGAGTGAGAACGAAATTTACACAACCACTTAAAGCTTTTTTTCTTGTGTTCCTTTTCTTTAATTATTATATGTTTTTGTCCTGCCACTCGTTGGTCAAAACTAGTTCAGCAAGCTTGGCGTGAAAAAACTTAAGGCGAAAAAAGACTTAAATTTTTACCCACATCTTCATCAAATATGTTTTGCTATTGAACAAATGTTATATATCTCCACTGGTCTTATACAGGGTGTCCGCCGGCAAGGTATACTACTTTGTTTTGCCGCCATTTTGGTAAACATTAGTCTTGACAGTTCATATTTGGCAGTCGTGAAGTAGAAAGGTGGTAAATTTATTATGGAAAAATATTCGGTGAACCAACGTGTTTTAATCGTTAAAACATTTTATCAAAATCAATCATCGATTACTGTGACGATGAGAAAGTTACGTGAAATTTTTGGGAGAAACAACGTGCCAACAAGACGCACTATTTATCGTGTAGTGAATGATTTCGAAGAAAGAGGCTGTAGCTGATGTTTCTATTTAAGATTCAGTTGACGCAAAAGCTTCTTCCAGAAGACAATTTACGCCGCCGTACATTAGCCAATAGGATGTTACAGCACGCCCATGACAACCACGATTTTCATGAAAAAATCATAATGAGTGACGAGGCACATTTTTATTTTCAATGGATATGTGAATAAACAGAATAGTTGGTTCTGGGCAATGGAAAACCCTCAAATTATGCATCAGTCACCTTTGCATCCATTAAAAGTGACAGTCTGGTGTGCAATTTGGTCAGGAGGAATCATTGGACCTTACTTCTTTGAAACTGAAAACGGCGTAACTGTAACTGTCAATGGAGAGCGATATCGTGATATGATTGAAAACGTTTTAACGCCACAACTGCATGCTTTGGGCTTGATTAACATGTGGTATCAACAAGATGGTTCCACATCGCATATAGCCAAAGTACTTGTCTTACACACAAACACAATAATAATTTTTGAGTAAAAAAAAAAATAAAACGAGGTATTCGTCTTTTTTTTTTGCTTATATCTCAGCCGGTTATTGATGGATCTTGCCAGCTTCAATACCAATTTTCTCGAAAGTATTTCCAAAAGTTTGATACCATATACAACCCTGGGTGACCTATGGGAGCTACGTAAACTTGATTTCAATATACACACGGACAGACGGACATGGCTAAATCGACTTCCCTATCTATAAGGATCAAGAATATATATACTTTATGGAGTCGCAAATGAATATTGTAGAAATTACAAACGGAATGACAAACCTATTTATACCCTTACCACATGTGTGAAGGGTATAAAAATAGGGCTTTTAATGTGCTATTTTCCAAATAATTAGAAACCCGGTTTCATAAGATAACTTTCTTTGATTTTTTTCTGTCAACTTAAAAATTGTTTCTTAAGTAACGAAATTTTTTCTTCCATAAGATTTAAAAAAAAATTTTAAATTCCCTCTTTTCTTGAACTAACAAATATATGTATGTACATATGAACAGACGTACAAACATATGTATAGGCTTTAGTTGTTGTTGTTGCTGCATAATGCCTGTGGCTTTGTACATCTGTTTTTGCCATTTGCACGCCCTCACAAATATTTCTGATTTAAATTTTAAACTTTTACGCGTTTTGGAAAAGGCAGAAAAACAACATCATTTGTAAACATAACGAGAAGGAAAGAATTTTCTTCATGTGATTTAAATAAGGGGATGATGCTTGTAAAATTATTGTTTGTTTGTGTGTGTGTGTGTTTTTTTTTTATTGTAAAGGGGATTTCATAGGCATGGTAGTATTAGATCTGCAGTGCATATGAGTTTTCACTTGTTGTTGTTGATTTTTCATTTTTACCACTCTTAATATTGTTTGTTTATAATTTATTTACGGTGTAAAGTTTTCTCTAACTCACTCTCTCTCTCTCTCTTTCCCTCTATTTTTCATTTAAGTTATTTTTCTTGTAATGCAAAATTATTTGGGGAGTAAATAAATGAAAAAGTGTAGAAAATTTGCCTCATCATGGTATTATTAACCGGCGTTAACACGTTTCTATTGAATGTAAAAGATGAGTTGATAACGATTTGAACAGTTGAGGAAGATGTTGTTAAATTAGAAGGTTGTAATGGGTTGCAGATGGCGTAGCAAAATAAATTTGTTCAAGATAATCAAAATATTTGCTTAAACTACATACTGACAATGTTTAGTAAATATTTGTACAAACGATAAAATGAAAGTAACTAGAAATAATTTCAAATTAGTCATGGAATTTTGTTGTTAAGTACATGGACAGGAAGGACATGCTCTTAAAAAAGAATTTAACGATATGTTTTACAAATTAAGAATTTATCAACAAACAAGAAAAAGAACATATGATATTAAATAAATCGAAAATTTATGCAGAAATATTTATAAGTCGAAATTTTATAAATTTTTTAAAATCTAAAATTTTTTTCATAAAAAATGTTATTCCTCCAACCTGAATCCGTGCCTGCATGAGTACATAAAACCATTCAATAACAAATAGAAACAATAATATATATTTTTTTTTTTTTTGGTTAACAATTATATTTTTCAATAGTAATTTTGTTTATTTTTTTTATCAGTTTCTTTTTGTTTTTTCGAATTTTACATATGTTTTAAGATTAATTTTTTGTTGTTTTTTTTTCTTTAAATTTGTAATATTGTTTTATTTAACAATTTTTTGCGATTATTTTTGTATGTTTTTTTATTTAATTTTTTATTGTATATATTTAATATAACATTTAATATAATGTATAATAATTGTTTACGAATATATTTTTGTTTTAATTAAAAATATAAACATTTTAATGGTAATTTATATTAAATTGTTTTTTTTTCACAAATTTCTTGTTCTTAAATTAACACACATTTACTTATTAATTAGATTTGAGAACACATACATTTTAATAAAACCAATTGAAGAAAATAAAAAGAGTTTTTCCAAAGACTTTTTTTTATAAGTTTTTAACTTTTTAAATAAAGCAAAGTTTTTTCAAGATTTTTTTTTAGAATTTTCTTTTAATAAAAACTCGCTGAAACAAATATGTTTTATATAAAGTTGAAATATAAAGCTGTTAACTCGAAGTTTTAGTTGATAATTTCTATTAAGTCTTAAATAATTTTACTCAATTTAAATAGATTTTTTATGGAATATATAGAGTATAGATTATAGGTTTTTTTATTTAGGTAAAATAGAAATTTTGCACAAAGTAAATTAACACAATATTTAATTTATTTAGTTTATAATTTGTTTTAATTTAATGTTTATTTTAAAGTTTTAATTTAAATATGTATATTTATATAACTAAACCACAAACATCAGCTACATTAAATATTTAACTAAAATTTATTTATTTATGATTTTCTTTTAATTAATTTATTTTATATTAAATATGCCTATATTGTGTATATATGTATGTACTATATGTTTATTTTAATATGTATATTTTTTGTCTTTAAATACAAATATATGTATATATATTTTTTTATTTTACTTTATATATTAATGATTTATTTTTATGAAATTTACTATATCGTCTTAAGTGCACACGTTTATGAGTTATAAACTTTTGCGAAGCTTTTTTCTATTTTTAATCTTTACGATTTTAGGTTTTTAATACTTTGTTTTATACCTTAACAATGACGCAAATTAATAGTTTTTCCATTTACAAGTACTTTAAGGCGTATGTTTTGGGGGGGAAGTTTCATTTCAATAAAATAAAATTAATCTTTCACCAATATTTAGTTATTAGGATGCAAATCAGCAAATATCTATTGTTTGGTTGTTTTATTGGCGTAATTTATATAAGAAATATTATTTGATGAAATTTTAACAACAGGTGATATCAATCGTAACTTCTCCTGTTTTTTCTATTTTTGCTATGATAAAGTAGATATAAAAATAAAATTCACTCAAAATATTTGAATTAAATTAAAACTTGGTTATACCAAAATGACCTTAAAAGTTGCACGGTGCATTTGTACCAATTGAAATAAATTATGTTTTTCTTTACATTTTAAAAAACTAATGCGCAAATTCAGCTTTATGAGTTTACTAATGATAACAGTTTAGCCAAAGATATTTTATTCAAAGCTGTTAGTTTGCCATTAGTTAAGGCACCAAACCCCCCCGTATTTGTTAAACAGTACACAGAAAAAATTATTGCTAGAATGTTTTCAAACAAACCATTGTTTAATTTTGTCTTCATATTTTATTAATGTTTTTGTTTGATTCTATAAATATTTTAATTAAAATTTCATTATAGTGGCAGGCAATGTTGACAACTCATTGAGAAGTTTATAATGCAATTGTTAATTTTACATTGTTCTTACATTTGTTTACATGTTTACATTCTTTATTCAATTCAGTAAACTCTATTTTTTAAAGACGAAAATATTTTCAAACAAAATTGTATTTGATGCAGAAAAATTTTTGTTTGATTTATTTTGTAATTTCAGTAAACAATTGAATTCAAAGCATTATTTTTTTTATTAAAAAAAATTTTTTTTTCTTTAACTTTACAAATTTGTTTGTAGGACCGAAATGAAACAAAAAGTTTTTGATTCGGCGAATTTTGTGTCTGAATATAAAAAATATTTTTTTCTGCGTAGTTATCATTTTAGCAACCAAATAGTTCACTAATGACTGTGAATTTCGGCCTTAGTGACATAACGTAAATGACTTAGGGGATGCCTTTAAAAGTTTTGTTATATATTACTCGTAAAAGTCGATTATGATGGGTCATTTATAGCTACGATTATCCATTTTTGATTTAAAGACCTTTGACTATTTAAATTTTTCTTTACTTTACTACTACGAAGCATATGAAGTGCTTGGCTTCAAAGAAAGTATAAGTCCTGGTATTAACATATTTCGATTATGGACATAAAACTTTTTCAAAATAAAACTCCCCACATGCAAAGCACATGTACGACACTATGGTTCCATCACCTTAGTTAAAGCATTCTTAAAAGGTTTTTTATAATCTTTTGCAATTTTTAGGTTTAAATATATTTTTTGTGTGTGTGTTTTGTCTATGGCTATCCATTAAAAAATCTCATAACTTTTTGTTAGTAATTTTTAAATGCCTTTTATATGTGAGGATTTGCAATTTCGTTTATTTAATGATTTGCTTAATACTATTGCAACAGTTTTTTATGTTAATTTGTTTTTTTTTTTAATTTAATATTATGTATTTTACTTTGCTTTTTTTTATATTAATGTGCATTTTAATACTACCACAAATATTACACATTGCCGGCTCTCCGTTAGATTAGTTTTTTGACTTTTTTTAATTTTTAGTTTATTTAAAAATATTTTCTTTTTAATTAACGTTTAAACTAAAGAAAACTATATATAAAATGTTTTTAATATTTTTTATAAATGTAGATATTTTATTTAGTTTATATTTAAAATAATTTTTTCCGTCTTTATAAGTTTATTTTTTTTTTGCAAAAATTATGAGTTTTTTTATCATTTATTTATTTTGTTAGTCATTTTTTGGGTAATTAAATTAAATATAAAATATGGTGGATTTTTTTTAAATTATTTATTTCTTTTTTATATAAAAAAAATTCTAAATGACTTTGAACTTACGTTAATTTATACAATTTATGAGTTTTTTTTTGCTAAATGTTTTCTTTTTTATTTTTATTTAATATTTGTATGCATTTTGTATTTGTTTTAACTAAAATTTTTGTTCTCTGTGTATTTTTTTTGATTCTATGTATAAATGATAGATATTTCAGCTTAAAAACAAAAGCATAGCTGGTTATACTTCCAGAGTGGGACATTTTGTTCTCTTGGCTAATGGTGATTTGACTACTAAGATCTGACAAACAGTTTAAGAAATTTTGAAACAAAACTCAGTAATTAAGGAAAATTTTTGGCTGAAATATTTTCGTTTATTTTAAACAGAGATTTTTCAGAAATCATTTTATTACGTTTAAATAAATACACATTTTTAAATAAATGAAAAACTTTTTTTAGTGAAATAGATCTAGAAGAGAAAAATTCTATAATAATTTTTCGAAAACAAAATATATTTTGTACTAAATTTAAGTTATTTTCTTTTTTTAAATTAAAATAATTAAACAAATAGTTACAGTTTTTTTTACCTTTTATTAATGTTTTGACAAATTTATTAATAAATGTTATTTTCTAATATAATTCTTTTATTAAACTTTAAAATACACCTAAACAAGATTTTTTTAAAATTTTGTTCAAAGTTCAGTTAAACTGTAACAAAGCCAAAATCAAAGCAGAATTTTAAATATAAAATATATTTATGTAAATATAAAAAACTATTACGATAATTGACTATTAAAACCAATTAAAAAATGTTTTTTTCTTTCTTACTTCTTTTGTGGATGACGATAAAACCTCAACATTTTAATTTAGTTTTTTTTTTACACGACAACTTTATCACGTCAGAAATGAAATTAAAAAATAAAATATTAAATAAAAAATTACAATGTTGACGCTTAAGCCAACTAAAATCTTTAAAATAGTGAAAATGTTGTTGTAAGCCTTTTTTAAGGTTTTAAAAAATGGCACTTATATATTGGCAGCAGTAAGGCCAGAAGTTGCAAATGAACCTAAAAAAGATCAACCCAATTTTTTTTATAAAATGATGTCTTCACTTCTTTTTACACCCATTTTCTGTTACGAACGAATGACAAGTTTAATGCTAATCAATGATAAATGACTTATAAAATTTAAGAAAAAATGTAGAAGCTAAAAAGGATTTATGTAGTTAAAAATCACATAAATACACTGGCAACAATGATTAGAAATGACAAAAAATTTCTCAACCAGTCCTTTTATACATATAAATATCTTTCTACACAAAAATTGCAAAATTTTAGCGATTTTGCCTATAAATTTGTCGAGCGTACTGTTGAGATAAAGCGCACTTTTCATACAGTATTCGTAAGTTGCCAGAAATATGAAGAAAGTAGTATCAATACTCTGAGTAAAACACAAAGTACCGTTCTTTCAGAAGTAATGCCAAGTTTTTAATAAAAAACAACAAAAGTTTAAAAGGTTTTAAATAATACTGTTTTGTAAGAAATTATTTAATATTATAAAAATTCAAAAAATGCACGGTAACATTTAAAAAAACCTATACCCTATAACAGGGTATACACATACACATGTATGTATGTATGTATATACTAAAGTATACCACAAAAAAATTGCAGTCAACTTATAATAGTTTTAAAATGGTGTTGTATAAAATTAAATTATATAACTATGGTGAAAATGATTTTTTAATGACTTTCATATGAAACAATGTGAATTGTGTTGGTTGTTTCTTTTATAAAATTTCTGGTCTAATTTAAAAATTTTGCTTGTTCTTTTCTTGAGGGTAACATATTTTATAATATAATATTTTAGTTAAGGGGTTTCTTTTAATAGATTTTATCTATTAATTTAATTTGTTAAACAATATTTACTTCATTACGAAATAATATAGTTTATTATATATTTACAAATTTATTTATGCCATAATCTTAATAATATAACATAATTGTTTATGTTTTTAATGAATGTGACTTTTTTTAAATAATTTTTGTATTTGTTGTTGATTTTTTTTTTTTTTATTTAATTGAAACTTTTTGATGGGAGATTTTTGTTGTTGTTTAATGTGATTATTAATATATGTATATAACTTATTTATTTTTTTATCTATATTTAAAAATATATATTTATTTTTGCTTTATGGCGTTTTTTTTTAATATTTTGCTTTTGGTATGTGTGATATTTTTTCAAAGCATATTAAGTGAAGATTTGTGTTTTATGTTAAGGGTAGGCGGTAGGGCAAGAAATGGTTTAGCAAAACGCATTCTGATAATAGTAAGTGAAACTTAGTTCTGCCAATTAAAGTTGTAGGTTGGTTTTAAGAAAAATATTTGTTAAAAATATATTTTTGTAGGTTTTTGTTTTTTAGACTTAAAACCTTAAGGTGAAAAAATATACAAAAACTATTGAAAATTTTTATAAATTTTTTCTCTTTTGGTTTTATAAAAAAATGGCCGTATTATCTGATATGTTTATGGTATACAATGATCATTAGATTTTTTTAATTTCTATTTAAGTTTAAACAGCTAAAGATTAAAAGTATTAAGTAGAAACACAAAAACCAAATACTTAGAAAAAATATACATTAAGTTCGATTTTGAGGCTAATTGCAAAAATAAATAATTGAATTTTTCAAATTTACAAGGTACACATGCTAATTAATAATTGAATTGTTTGTTTCTTTTTTTTGTTTTTATGCAATTTTTATGCTTTTCTTTTAAGTAAACAAAATATTTTATAAGAAAATTTTAAACTTTTGTCCAACAAATAGACAAATTTCTAAAATTTTCTTTAATGTTTTGGTTACTTAAGCATAAAAATTAACTAAATATTTAATTGATTGGTAGGCTGTTACAAAAATTTTTTAATATTTTTTTAATTTGTATACAAAAATTATATACAATTACAATTACAACAATACAGATAAATTATCTTTACATGAGAAATATGAATATATAAATATGTTGTATGTATGTATGTGTAAAGTTTTTTCTCTAATATTAAAAGCTATTAAAAATTGCCCAAAATTGTTTGCTTTAGTAAATACAGTGCAGGTTAATTTATTAAAAAAATACATTAAATATTTAATTATATACATATTTTTATATAATATAGACTTGATTATGTGTGTATATTTATATGTATATAATATAGAATATTCTTTATATACTCTATATAGTACCTTAATAGCAATAGTCTTAATATCACTTTTGGTAATTTTTACTAGGCGAGTCATGTGACTCTGATATGTATCGTTACCTTGGTTGTGTCTTACGTTAAATTTATAAAAAATATCATTTACCGTTTTTTAGGGGTGATCAGATGTTGTTATATAAATTACTTAAAGCTTTAATAAATTTTCAAGTTAAAAATGTTTTACAATTATTGATTGCTTTGTTTTAACTGAAATCGGTTCAAGCTTTTACACAAATATTTTTGACAATTTTTTTACGTAGAACTCAGTAGTTTCACTACCCTCAGTGTTAAAGAAATTTTGCTAAAGATAGATTAATCCATATTTAATGACTTTAAGCATAAATTAGTTTTTCATAGGAGGCATTCGATTTTAAAAAGGCATTTCATTGCATTATATATATGTTTATCCAAAATTGATGATTTTCTTAATTAAAAAATTTAATTGCTTAAAGCTATGGTGTAACTTCTGAGAGGATTTTTTTCTGAATTTTTGCAACAAGAAAAAATAACAACTATAACCACTATACTATTTTGATATCTTATGATCTCCTTATTACAAAAACAGTCGAAATTTCAAATTCTATGGATAAGTTGAAAAAAAATTTTTTTTTATTAAAAGTTTTTGGAGAGGCGACCCATTAGTTTAAATATAACTGAAGAACGACTTATCAAATTTTGTTACTATATATATGATAATATTTTGTTTATTTATTCATTTAAATTATCTCTAGTATTGGCCTTACTAACGACGTAAATAAATTTTTCGTGATATAAGGATCGTTAAATTCTTTGGCCCATCGTTTCAAGAAGCACAAAACACCATTTGCTTTATTTACAGTCATTATAATATGTGAGTTGAAATTAAGTTTTACATCAAAGAGAATTCCAAAATCCAAAATCGAGTGAACTACATCCAATGTAATGTATAAAATAAGCATTTGCAGCCGGTGAATATCTGCAGAAAATCATGGATTTGCATTTTTTTAGATTCACAATACACGAATTATAGAAACTATTTAAATCAGTTTGGAGATAAATACTGTCTACAGTTTCTTTTATCTTTGCAAAAATTTTAACATCGTCAGCAAGCATACAAATGTTACTGTACTGGATAGCCATTGGAAGATCATTTATGAACAACAAAAATAACACGGGACCAAGATGGCTTCCCTGGGGAACACCAGAAGTTACTTCAATATATTCTATAGATAGACAGTCATTATAAATAACACATTGTTTGTGATCCTTTAAATAACTTATCCATTTCACGAAGTTAGCTTTTAATTCAATTATATTAAGCTTCTGTATCAATAGATTATGGTTAACCTTATCAAAGGCTTTGCTAAAATCAGTGTAAATTACATCTGTTTGACTACTGTTGCAAAACCCTTCATTAATAAACGATGTTAATTCCATCAGATTTGTAGATGTGGATCTGCCTTTACAAAATCCGTGTTGCATTGGAGATATAATTGTTGATATTTGATGCGTTAGGATATCCGTTATAAGTTTCTCAAACAGTTTGGGAATGGAGTTAAGTTTCGCTATTGCTCTATAATTAGTGATCTCACTACTGTTATTGCAATTAAAATTTATTATATATAAATTAATGATTAAATATTGATTTTCTGATTTTGGCAAAATATTTAACATTTTTCTTAAGGGAAGTTTAATTTTGTATTAATTTGTACGGTTATTTAATTGGCCAAGCTTTTCAAAAAGTCCATCTATATTGTAACAAAAGGAAATATTTTCGTATATGTAATAACAAAATCGGATACGTCGTTCTTTAGTTGTGATAAAATTTATGAATAAACCTCTTCAAAAATCGCAAAATTAAAAAAAAATTATCTCTTAGAAAACTTATCCAATTTTAATTTTGACTGTTTTTGTAGAATTTAAAATTTCAACTGTTTTTGTGGTTAGAAGATCATAAGACATTAAAATAATAACAAGAATTTTTGATGTATAACAACTGTTATCATTTTGTTAAACAATGTAGTTTAAATTAAGACTGAAGATAGAGAATGTATGACTTGTGGATAATAAAAAAGTATCATTAACCAGCACAAATTTTTGTTTTGAAAGTTTCAAAAATATCTTTAAATTATTATTTTAGTTATAAAAATTTTCTACAATTTAAAATAATTTTTTTTAATCGTGAATTTTTGCTTATTAGTTTAAAAAATTTTCTAAAGCTTTTATAGCAACTCCTTTTACAACATCCTTAAAACCCTTTCAAACAGTAATTTTAACTTAAACTTTTAACGTTTCTATTCTAAGTCTTTGTTTCTTTGAAAAATACAATCTTTAGTTTAGTTTGGTTTTTTTTTTCATTTACCATTAATTAATGTATTGAAAGCTCCAACACCCGAATTTTGTAAAATTGTATTTTGTGCTTCATTTGATATGTTTACGATATTGATGTTGGAGCTTTCAAAATATGTAGTACATAAATATTTTAATTCCTAAAGATACGATCGTTCATTGATTTTGCTTACAATGTTTACTCTTACAAACTATAACTGATATGTTATGATATATTTTGGTCTTAAATACTAAAATTCTTTGGTTATTTAGCTTGTCTTCATTTTTGCTATGATTTCTTCATAAATTGGAGATTCTGTTACTGATTCCATTTTGAAAATATACAAATTTTGTTTTTCTAAAATTTAATTACATATAATTCTGAAAAAAAAAAATATTTAGAAAATAATATATAGAATATGTATATGTATGTATAAGTATGTATGTAAAATATAACTGTTTACGTATTAATAAATATGGCTAGAGATTTATTCACGGGTTTGTTTTTAGTATTTCTAGGCAGACATAATTATTTTCGTCGCTAAAGGGGAGCTTTGAAAGTTTGTAGAGTGAACAAGTTGCGCCTTAAATAAGACTTTAAAGTTAAAAAGCTTTTAAAAAGGGAAGCATTAATTAATTTAATATATATTAAATAATAGGTCTGTCTTTTTTAAATGCCGAAAATCCTTTGCGACATTCACACTTCAAAACAATTATATTTATTTGTCAAAGTTTAACGGTCATATTCATAATCAATTTTAAAATTGATTAACAGTTTTTAGAACGAAATAACCATATAAAAATTTGTTTAATTAATAAATGGTTTATGAATATGGGGTTAAGTGTATCGCTTTATAAGAACCCATTACTTTCTCAAACGCTTATGTTAATAAAAATATTATACGGCAACGTCTTTCTTTATTTAAACTACAATCTTATTTTTAAAATTTATAAATGTAAACATCATTTTCAATAATTTATTTAATTAAAACATTGTTTTTAATCAAGCTCCACCTTTAGCCCTTTAGAAACTATAATTGATTAATTATTTTTTAATTGTAATTTTAATACATATTTGGAAAACAACATTCATATTCATAATCAATTTTTAAGTTCACTTTAGGTTTATATCGCGATTTATGTATAAAAGTTTTGTTTTTGGCAAATTAAAATGAAAACAACACTCTCTTCAATTTGTTCGCAATTATGAACTATAAGTATAAGTTGTTCCAGCTATTAAAAATACATATGCCTAGAAAATTGCGTGCTGCAAAAGCTATCCATTGATATATATTAATGACATTTAACGCTTTAACGCACTTTTGCATTTTATCAACTTTTGTAAATTTTATATTGACTTTTGATTTTGGAAATGATTATGATGTGATATTTGATTTAATCCTATATTTATTTAAAGTTTATACTTAATTAAATACATAAATAAGTATATATTATAAACTTATTTATATTTATAAAAAACCAAAAAAATTTCGTGTATAATACAGATCATTTTTTTTTTTTTTATAAAAAGTGTAATAAAGTTTAACTACACAACAGAAATTGTTTATTTTTTTATATACACATGTACATATAGATATGTACATATGTATTTATATATAGATATATATTAATATTTATATTTAAAGATAGCTAGGGTTATAGTGTAATAGAACCACTTTAATATTAGTTTTTTTTGGTAACGGAATTAATGAAAATTTGAATATATTTATAAACCTACTAAAATTAACAATTTTTACTCTAAAAGAAAACTTAACAAAATTCATAGACCTAATTGTTAAAAGTATAAAAACAAACATAAATTACCACTAGTTTTGCGTAAGACAATAGTTTAAAATCCTTGTCTAAATGGATTTGCTGGGCCAGCAGGACCTGTTGTTGATGATCGGGAGGCGTCCGATTGTTGCTGTTGCTGTTGAAAGGGATTTGCCATACGTTGCTGGGGAAGATGTCGTGTTTCTGAGGGCTGCTGTTGATACATGCCACCACCTTGCTCCTGGTAGCCGGGCTGATATTGCTGATGCTGTTGCTCGTACTGGGCATCCTGTTGGTAGCCCTGCTGTGCTTGATAATCATAAGAACTGGAAGTTTGATCATCTAGATTTGTTTCTTGCTGATCCTGTTGATATTGTTGGCCGTATTCGAGGTGATTTTTGAATTCACCATCGATGGGCTTTTGATCGTGCATAACGTAGGTTTGATATTCCTTATTGGGGGGATCTTGCATAAGGATATTGGCCTCGCTTTCAAATGGCTTAAAGTCGTAGATATTGCGCAATTTCCTTAGTAGCGGCACATATAAAAGGTTTGAGAACGCTATAAGGAAATTGAGAGCAGTAAAGCCAATGGCCTCGACTACTCCACCCGCAATAATGGGTCCCACTGCATAGGCTATTGAATAGGAGATATCAGCGATGGCGTATATACTGCCGTACACGGATACGTAACGAACGTCTACCAAGTAGCCGAGTGTAGGCAAGAGAGCAGTATCTATCAAGGCAATGCCGAAACATATAATGCAGATGGGAATCATTAACATTTGATAGGAGCTCGAAAAGGGTATAATGAAGCAGGAAAGACCTTCCAAAGCTAAACCTCCAGCTGCCATTAGCCATTGATGTTGGGGATACTTTTTAGCCATTTTTACCGTAATCACCACACCCAAGACATGAGGGAAGAAAGCTGGCAGCCATACCATACCAATTTTCCAATTATCTGTGGTCAAATTGTCTTCCATCCACAGGGATATAGTAGGTTCTAGAAAAGCTAAAGCCACATTTGACATGGTTAGGGCACCGGCGCACACCGCTATATACGGATCCATAAGCAAACGCCAAATGGGTATAGTCTCTTGTTTGACTTCTCTACTCTGTTGTAGCTGTTCTTTAAACGGTTTCATAACTAACAACAACATAAGCCCATCTATTAGGCATACCAAGGCCAAAATCAAAAATGGCACCTCTTTGCCAGCAAATTGATAAAGGGCACCACCAAAAGGCGGAGCCACCAGACAACCGAAACTGATAAAGGCCAAGGCAATGCCTAAAGCTTGTGAACGCTCATTTTCCTCTGTAAAACGATCGGCTATCATAGCTAAGCCCGAGGTGTCGGCAAACGCTGAGCCAGCACCCTGTAAAGATCGGGCAAAAAACAATACACTATAGCTTTTACCGCAGGCAAATACAGCCGTGGAAAAGAACATAATCGTAAGGCCAACCATCATGGGAATATCGTAGCCGATCTTATCGATCAGGCCACCTGAAAACGGGTTCACCATTAGTTGTACAATGGCTTTTGAGGCAAATAAAATACCGGTTGCAGAATCTTGACCATGATGATCATGATGCATTGGTATTATCTTGCCCGTCACATTGTCTCTTAGCAAGGGTGCCATAGTAGAATCGGGCGCTTCAAAACCTCCAATTTCTCGCAGATAGTCGGGTATAATTGGCACTATCACCATATATAACATGTTGTCCAATAGTAGGGCTATGGAAACTATAACCAGAACTAAACGTCTTTGGTTGACAGGCTCCTGAATTTTCTCCCATACTATATCCTTAACCTCACGCACCTCTAAATTGATAACGGGTATGGTAAACGACATGATGATATTGTTTTATTTTGCCTTAGAACTGAACGAAGTAGGGAAAGGGGGAAATTAAAATTTTGTATATAGTTTTAGTTTAACGGCTAAATCGTCTGTTGTTTGTTGTTGTTTGCTGACCCTCTGCTTTCTGAACTGATTTTGTTAAGCTGCTTTTGGAAATACTATCCTTTTTTCAGAATCTTTAGTCTATCCTTAAGATTTTCCATAGTTTTTATATTCGTTTTCATGGATTTGTTTTTTTTTTTTGTTTAATTTTCGTTTATTTAAGTTGCAGGCACATTTTGTGTGTGAGTGTTTTGGTTAGTTTTGTTTTTCTCTTTTGTAGAAATTTGTCTTCTCCTGTTCTCCAAACGATAATTAATCGGTTAACATTTGTATGGGCCACAACCTTTAACGACACAGAAACAAGATTTCATAATTATTTTCTTTTGTAATTTTAGTATTTCTTTTATTTAAAAAAAATTTCCTAATTTTTCTTTTATTATATTAATTTAGGTATTATTTTTATTTATTTAGCATTTTTTTCTTTTGTAAGATATTAAGTAAAAACTATTTATTGGGGATTTAAAATTTTAAAGATAAATTTTATTTATGATTGAAATGTTGTTTCTGTGCAGCGAAAGGTGTAGTACCATTAAGTTGTTTTTTTTTACAAAATTTTTAAATTTTGTTTATTTAAAAAAAATTATTTGAACAATTTTTGCTTAAAATTTTTTTGGGATTTGTTTTCTAATTAAATTTGTTTTGCATGTGAATAATTTATTTATTTAACAAATGTTTTATGATTTTAGTTTAGAGACATTTACACTTTTCTTTGGTTGATTATTTATTTTATAACTACATTTCACTGTTTAACATACATTTCAATCATAAAACAGATTATATTTAAAAATCTACAAATTTGTTTTATTTTCATTTGTTTCAGAACTAATTTTAATAAAAAAAATAGGTTTTTTATTATTAGTTTTATTAGCGCCCTAATAATGTCATTTCATTAATTCTTTTTTACGTCAATACGAATAAAAACAACAAAAGTATGTAATAAAATTGTTTGTACTTAAATAAAATCTTGATAGAAATAATTTAATGTAATTCACATCCTTTATTGTATTGTGATATATTGTAAAACAAAAATAATTTTAAAAAATCGTTTATTTTTAATTGAAAACTAAAGAACTTTTAATGTTGACGACTTTCATGGATATGACAGCAAAACTCAGGTTGTGAATTGGGCGATTACATTCCCAATTGGTAATAAAATTTTATAAAATACATAAATATTAAAAAATGACTATTTTAAGTTTTGTTCTGGCTCAAGTTCATTTTTAAATTTTTAAAGAAATTTAATTTTTTATTTGTGATAAATAATGAATAATAATTTGAAAAGTAAATTTTGCCGACACTAGTCGAGTGGAATGCATTTTCGAAACCAGCTACGGTTTTCATCATCAGCACTCTTTGATCGGTGATATGTGTTGGATGTAAATGTCATCTACTTAACGCACAGTCTATTAGGAAATAGGGTATGGTGATTGCTTGTCACCTTTATTCATATTTCCTACCACTTGATGAGTGAGATGATGAGCTTTCATGCGATCTACTTGATAGCTAGAGCAGGATAAAACTAGTGATAATGAAGAATAATAATATAAAAAAAGGAGAAAAAAATGGTTGTAGTAAATTTCGTTCTCACTCATCAAGTGATAGGAAATATGAATAAACGTGACAAGCAATCACCATACCCTATTTCCTAATAAACTGTGATTTAAATAGATGATATTTACATCCAATACAAGTCACCGATCAAAGAGTGCTGATAATGACAACCGTAGCTGGTTTCAAAAATTCATTCCACTCGGATTGTGTCGAAAAAACTTATAAAAAAATAAATTGCTAAGAAACTTAAAATGAACTTGAGCCAAAATAAAACTAAAAATAGTTGTCTTAAAACAAAGTAAAGTTCGTAAAAAAACATTAAAATTGTTAATATAAAAATGTTAAAATTTTTTTTTTATATTAAAAATAGACTATAAACAGACGAAATCCGCGTTAAAAACCGTTGTAAGCTTCAAGATAACTAATGAACCTACATCTAGGTTCTTTCGACGGATCTTTTAAAACTATATTCTAAACTATTTCTGTACAATAATGATGCTTATCTAGTCCTACAATATAAAGATAGACGACTTTTATTAGCCACTCCTTTTGGGTCCAGACTAGGGATAGGCAAATGCAAAAACATATCGATTTTTTTATCGATATATTTTTTAATATCGTTGCTGTCGATATATATCGATTTGAAAATATCGATAATTCGATATTTTTCGTAAATTCATTTTAAAAAAACGGGAAAACGAACTTTATTAACAACAAATATTTTTCTATTGATGTTTAATGGAAATAGAAACAATTTTTCTGTATATATTTGTGGTTAAACTACAAAGTAAGGCGCTGTAAAAATTTAATTGAACCTCTTATTATCAGATGATGACAGAAGGAGCACCCTCTGTTTAATATGTTCACCCGTCAAACGGCTTCTACTATCAAAGACTGACAAGCTTAATATTTAAGGGCGACTTCATGATAGAAACATTAGACACAAGTTATGTACAATAGATTAGCTAACGCTGAATACACCCAACTGTGAAGCAGTATATAAAACTTTTCACACTTGGGAAATTCCACGTACGGGTGTGAATAAAATCTTGCTGCTATAGACTTGCAAATATCCTAAATGAGATCAAATTAAACGCGCCGTAACTGTCAATATAAGCATTATAACATTCTATTCGATAAAGACTGCGATGAGAAGATTTTTTTTAAACAAATTAATAACATAAAATATAAAACCAGAGTTCAAAAATATCGAAATAAAATTGAAAGAAAAAATATTGTTATATATGTATGTATGTATACTATTTTTTGTACAACTTATTTGAGGACAGTACTAGTTTTGTAACGTACGAAAATTTTTCTCACCACCTGTATTGCTACCTATCTTTAAATTCATTTTATATTACATTTGAGTTACTTTTCTATTAAGTTTTCATAAAAATAACTTAAAGATACTGCTGTTTTAAGGAAACCTTTATGTTATTCGTCTGTAGCCCGGGTGCGTTTCTATGAAAATGTTTACTTTTCAAAAACACGCAAGTTTATTCTTTAAACAAACAAGGGCGCTTTAACCACCCACCACCAAAATAAGTAATTTTTTGGTATATTTATTTTGTCATTTTGTTTGTTGCACATCGCAATATTCATTTAAGTCTGCAAGAAGTATTTACATTTTTTCTAAATCCCTAGATGGTTATTACCATATAGAGCGCAATATACTTATGAAGATGTAATTAAGGTGAAGTATTTTGAATATATTTGAATTGTTTGGCATCGTAAAATGGGCGTAATCGGCTTAGCAAAAAAAAATTTACGACCTAATGCAAAAATAGGACGCCTTCGTATAACCGGTTCGGATTAATAAGATGTTACAGCGACTAAACAAAAGGACGTAGGATAATGAAATATTCTAGATATTTTTATATTTATCTTAAATATATTTTCCTAAAACTGTACAGCGTAATATTAATTTCTGGACCTTAAAACGTCGTTTTCTAGTAAATAGAAGCAAAGCGTGGATGCCCACCTCCGATTTAAGACGTGCTCTTTATTTATATATTTTCTGCACTGTATGTGAACAAATTTTAAACGCATATGGGTTTCTATGTTTCTATATCTAATTTTATGTCATCGCTAAAAACTAGTATTATCCGCTTACTCTCACGCCCACTCTCACGCCTACCTCCTATACAAAGACAGTCGTAAAATATTTTTTAACAAAACACTTTTTCCATTTCATTTTATACATACATATGCATATTAGTTAAAGGTATGGGAAATTCGGCACAGCTAAATATATTTCGGCTTAATTTCGTTTTTACACTATTTTTTAAAAAAAAAAATTTTTAACACGTTACTCTTTAATGTTAGAAACAGACAGAAATAAAAGATGATTTAGGTTAAAGTTGAATAAATAAAAGTAAAAAAGAAAAGGAATCAAATGAAATTTTATTTGGGAATTTCAGCAGATGTTTTGAAGGTATAGAAATTTTGTTGAAATCCAAATAAAACAAGACACTGTGAAACATCTGAAAGGTATTCATTTAAATACATAAAACTTAAAAAATCGTAACTGATAAATGTTTATAAGTAGGGACAGAAGGGTAAAACATATAATTATTGTTATTGATTACATTGCAATAATTTCCGAAGTTTTATACATACAAATATATGTATGTACATACGTTTTAATTTCAAATACATTTTTCTATTATAAAACAGTAAAAAATAAATTTAAACTTTTAAACATTTTGTACTTATTATTAGTTGCTTTGTTCTGATAAATTTTTAAGCACGTTTTTCTACTTGACTTTTATGCGTATATTAGTGAGAGCTTTGCGTGTGTTGTATATTTTTTTTTTTTTTTTGTAGTAAAAAGCACATATTTTCTAATAAAACTCTAAGGACCAGGTCATAATAATTCAACCCTGTGTATACATACATACATTAGTAAGTATGTATATTTGTACGTATATGTATAAGTAATTAAAAATAAAAAATGAGAATAAAAAGCTGAAATATTCATACCACAAATTGACTGACATGCATTCAACCTTAAATTCTAAATTTAGCCAAAAAGAAAACCAAACTTTTTTTTTCATTCATTCAGCCAGTCCAACCATTTATTTCTTTGGTATGTTTGTGAAACGAGGGAAAAGAAGCAAAAAATAAATTCATATAAAATAATAATTGACTCAAGTATTGTTGCATGTTGTTGTGTTATTTGGGGTCGAGTGGCAGTAACACATTCATAACAAAATATTTTACTACCCCCAAAATCATAGCTATAAAAGAAGGTTTCATTTTTTGTTGTTGTTGTATATTTTGTTTCTCTTACCTTTTTGTAGACGTTGAAGTAGCACTCAGCCGACATGGTCATGAAAATTTAATGACACAATATTGTTGAATACAATGAGCTTACACACATACATACATATAAAGAGAATAAAGTAGATACGACAAAAAAATCAACAACAAAGTAATACGAACTTAAAGCTTAACAAGAAGAGATTCACAAATGGTTTAAATTTGAGATATCAGGATTTTGTGTTGCAATAACCTTAAGAAAAGTATAATTTAAATATACAGAATTTTTTGAACATTTTTTGTAATTAAAAAACTAATCGAAAAAGAAGCGACATCATTAAATATATTTTTTAAAAAAGAAATCATGTTATTTTTGCGAAGTTTGAGAATCAGTAAGAAATTTTTTAAAAACCCCAGTTGCTAATAATATACAATTGTGAGTTAAATAGATGATATTTACATATAACAGCGTAGTACCGATCAAAGAGTGCTGAAGATGAAACCGTAGCTGGTTTCGAAAATGCATTACACTCGGCTAGTGTCGTACTCGATTTTTCATAATATTCTTAACAATAGTCACATATACCAAAAAACCTGACAATATTAATTAAAACATCTATATAAGCTAATGTTCAACTAATATTCAAATAGGAACTTTTATAAACATTTTTATAAAATAATTTTATAAAATTAACCCTCATAATAGGGGTATTCGTTTAATCGATTAAATGCCTCTTATACCTCTTAAACGTTAAATATAAATGAATTACCCGAATATATTTTCAAATTTATTAAATTAAATTTGTATACAAAATTTGTTTTTTAAACCTTTGATAAATTAAAAAATTGTTTACAGCCAAACCTAAACAAGAGCGATAGGCGTGTTTTAGCTGTCAAAAATCCTCATGCCCATACAATTTGTAAGAAGTAAACGAAAATACCGCGGCGGCAACGCACGACGGTTGGATGATCCAATTTTGACAACGCGTTTTCAAGTAAAGTTGGCTGCAGCAAACAAAAAAAAAGTAAAAAATTTAAAAAAATTAAAAGTAAATTTTAATTGAAAAATATTTTATTTTTTTATTTTTTTATTGTTCGTTATTAAAAAACAAATTGTTGTCAAAAACCCCAGGGTTGTTGGATGTTTTTCAACCCTGTTTTTATTATTGATATGGCGTTGCCGCTTTTCTTTAGGTATGTACCTTCAGCCTTTCCGATCTTGTTTAGGTTTGGCTGTTATAAATATGAGCGTAAATATTTAGATCCAATAAATTTATTAAACAAATTTGGAAACTTGAGAACACCAAAAGTAACCTTAATGCCTTTTGAGGTAGAATCTCTTAACTTTATTCCTTGAATTTTTTTAGATAAATATAAATTCAGCATTTCAGAGCAATTCGTTAAAAGGACGAACTATATTCGATATTTGGATATCTCTGCATAATTCAGTCTTCTATTTTGCTGTTGTTCTGCTTTTCTTTTTAAAGGTTGTCGCTTGTTGTGTTGCGTGCAATTCAAGTGTTTTTTTTTATAGAAATTTTCTTTCTTCTTTTCTGCAACCAATGCCACCGAAAAAAATAATTTGTTTAGAAATTATTTATATTTATTCATGCACGTATACGTATTGAAATACACAACAAACAGTAATTATAATTATATATGTTGTACTTGTATCAGACATCAAATTGTATGTAAATTTTAGAAAATAAATATACACAAAGACACACACACCATCACAAAAAAAAACACAGGCTCATTTCCGTTATGACGGATTCATAGAAAAAAAACGTATTGAACATATAAATTTATTTAACTTATCGAATTTCCTGAAATTTCTTTTCGTTTACAGGACATTGACAATTTAGATTTTCTTCGAATTGGTGCTTCAAGTGTTTTTTTCAAATTGAATGTTTTTCATAAGGTTTAGGTCTAAATTGAACGTTAACTTCAGTTGATACAATTGTAAATAACTATTTGATTTTTTTTAAGGTTAATTTTGTTGGCTTCAGAAATTTTAATTATTTTGTTACACTTGATGTAATCTATCTGACATTTTACTTTTAAGATTATGTTCTTAAAAGAAAACAATTTTAATAAAATTCCATGCATTTCTACACAAAAAAAAAAATATTTCCTCTAGCCTTTTGATATTAAACAAAATTAAAAAAATATTTTCTTTATTATTATAAGAAAACTCTTTCAAAGTTTTATTTGCATATATTTCTTCTCTCTGGATCCACGCCTGATTATCAAGGTATATATGATTTTAAATTTTACTGAAAAACTTTTAAAAAAAATTAAAAAATATTTTTGTTGCCCAATATTTGATTTATTTTAAATTAATTTATTTAAATTAAATTAAAATCATAAATTTCGTGTATTTTCGTTTCGAAAAGAAATTATATCCATATTTGATTAAGAGAGTTGTATATAAATATATTTACGCTGAATGGCAAAAACACAACTGATTCACAAAGGCACAACTTTTCTTACACATTACTTACAAATACTCTACTTAATATCAATTCAGTGGGTTGCGTGAGTTAGTTTATTTGCAAATAAAAAAATTAACTTAATGTTTTTAATTATAATTTTATTTTTGCTAAATTCTTTTTTTATTTTTAGAATATTTTCTACTTATTTAGGTTTTGCGATTTTAATATTAATCAAGTAATAAAACAAACTCAATTTTTTTTTAGTTTCGTTTGAATTTATGGCAGTTTAGGAATGTAAAACTGATATGATCTTTAACACTCGTACTTAAAAATTATTTAAGCGCCATCATGTTCTTCTCTTCTTCACTGCACGAAACACACCTGCCATCGATTACTTTTCATTTCAACTCAGCAGGAGTCTTATTTCTGCATGTTCGTTAAACAAATGTCATAAACATAAAAGCGAAAAATAATATTTTTTTTTATTATTTAACAAAAAAGAAAACGAAATAGAAATAAATTTTTTTAGTGATATTCGGTATTTTTCTTTTTTTTATTTAAAACAATATTAAAGAAAATTATTGTAGACTCTAAAGAAAGCAACGTATTGAATAGAGATTTATTTGTTCGAAATTTTTAAATATAAACTACATACAAAAACCAGATACAAATTTACATATGTATGTATGAATGTATGTATGTACATTAAAAATAACTAACTAAGAAATGCCTTAAAGATAGGTAAAATAAAATAAAAATTCTCAACTAAGATTAATCGTGTACACAGTGAAAAAGTGCTCTTGATTGTTTAAAATAACGGTAAAAATAAACATATTTTTGAAGTGAACTTGTTTTAAAGCAACCCAAAACACAAGCATAGTGCTTAAATTCCCCTGGCAATTTATTGTGAACTAAACGACAAAGTTTTTTTTTTAAATTAAATTTTTGTATGAGTAAATTTTGTTTGAAACTTTATTTTTGTGGGAAGTTGATATACAGATGGGACCGGTTTCTTTTGCACAAACGTGAACATATTTAAAAGCTTATGTATGTATATACATATGTATGTGTAAATGACAATTGTTATTTTATGTTATATAATTGTGTTAACTACATTTTGGAGCTCGTTAGATTTTCCAAACTTTTTGCATACTATTAGGAATACAATATAAACAATAATGGCGAACTTGTATAACTCATAACATTTTCGATAAAATATTTCATTTTGTTTGAATAGTTTTTACTCTAGAGGACTTTTTTCTTTCATAACTTATATGTATGCGTAAATGATGAATAATAAATATATGAATATACATACATATGTAGAGTTTGTTAGTATAATTTTTACGTTCATACTTACATATGTACATAATATGTGGTTTATTTTATATTCCATACACTACTTAATTACAATAGCTACCAACATAAATACATATATGTATGTATGAATAGACCCTAATATTCGTAATATTTTGTTATAATTTACTAAACAATTACGAAACTACATATTTATACAAAATTTTTTTAATACAGCTTTTAAAAATTTAAGCTAGTGAGGGGACTATATTAAAGAGTGTCGAAACTCATACACCAATTAGGTGCAAAATAAGGCGTATTTGCACGTGTACTTATGTATAAATTCAAGTACACTTCTGGAGGATAAACGATGTTATCAAAACAATTTCGTTTTACTTAAGGGATTCCAATTTTTTAGAAGCTTACAAATTGTACTGGAACCAATTTTTCACATATGCATATTACACATGCCAAAAGTCTAAAAGTTAACTGAAGACCACTGTTGCCAAAACCTATTGAGAAAAAAACGCTAGATTTAGTTGAAAAAAATGCCAGAAAATTATTATTATTATTATTATTTATTTATTTAGTAGTATATCATATACT